>MU690813.1:2789-32394 GCA_026770625.1 Nicotiana glauca
TGCTAGAACCACGGAATTCGGGAGTGCCTAACACCTTCTCCCGGATTAACAGAATTCCTTATCCGGATTTCTAGTTCGCAGACTGTAACAGAGTCAAACTTTCCTCGGTTCGGGATTAACTCGGTCACTTGGGACACCATTATATTCTCAAGTGGCGACTTTGAAAAATTTAAATAACTAATCCCGTTCCGACTGTCCTTAAATTGGAAAAACTCCTTTCCCTTCTTTATTATATCCCTTCCTGGGGTGTAGTAAAATAAGCGGTGCTTCCTGGTAAAATAAGTAAAAAGGAGGTGTGACAGCGTGTCATATGTTATTGTTTCACTGTGGGTGTAATGAATTGCTTTGATTTCAGACATCAAATTGAGCATAGCTATCGATTTTGAGCAATGACTTGAGGTGCTTCATGTGTAGCAGTGTTTGGATAGGATCGCGCATTGTAGCGAGGCTACGTGGAGATATGACCTTTCGGGATAGATTTAGGTATTCTATTTCTATGATGTGAGTCGGGGCCTCAGCCTCGTGTTGTGATGGTACTGATAAGCTTGGAGTATAGCTCTTTCGTTTGAGTCATTTTTTATGATTTGAGGATGTTCAGACCGTTTCTTATTGGTACGTGTATTATGCAAGTGGTGGCTTAGGCCAGTATCGAGGTGTCATATCACCATAGTGGTGTGTTGAATTCGAGGTGATCGTTGGGGTCATTAAGGAATACGAACAGTTTTGATTTCAGCTTGTTAGAAGGATAATATCGAGGTTCGGCTCGAAAATCTGTTGTGGTATTAGTCAAAAGGGAAGTGGCTTCATGAATGGTTGATCTGAGAAAGGGTTACGGTTTATCGCGTGTTTCATTTATCTTTGGCAGTATATGAAAGTGATTGAATAAGACTTTAGCTAAATAAGAGGTTTTCTATCGGTATTTGGTTGTTGTGGGTAACTATTGTGAATAGAAGTTATCGTTTCGAGTGCTCGGATTATGTGGTATATCGTATGATTTCATGGGGGTTGCAGGTATGGGTCATTACAGCTGGTACGGACTTATCCTGAGTGTAGATATGAGGTCCCAGTCTTTGTGTATGATTTCGGAAACTGCAATGTGGTTCTACAGTTTAGGGTCTAGATGGGTTGTGAGATTCTAGCTATATTGTGTTATCGGACCTATGCGAGATAGGGTGACGTGGGATCACCCCGGGTCTATGCTTGGTAAGGTTATTCAGTTATTGGTTGGCTTCTAGGACAACTCTCGGTACGCTTGAGGATGAGTGTTGGTTTAAGTTGGGGAGGATGTGATGACCCGACCCGTCGTCTCATGAGTTACCGCTCCGTTTCCCCCATTTTATGCTTCTTCATGTTTCGTTATCGGTGTGTGGTGTGTTAGAGTTTATTTGGATTGGTTTTGATAAGAAATGAGACACTTAGTCTCTTTAAGGAAGGCTTAAGTTGGAAAAGTTGACCGGACGGTGACTTATGAGTTATACAGCTCGAACCTGATTTCCGGTGATTTGGTTAGCTTCGGGGGATGATTTGTGACTTAGGAGTGCGAACATAATTGATTTTGGATGTCCGGTGTAGAATTAGGCTTGAATTGGCGAAGTTAGTATTTTGGCGAATTTTGATTGATAGGTGAGATTTTTATCTGAGAGTCAGAATGGAATTCCGAGAGTATTTGTAGCTTCGATATGTGATTTGTGATGTGTGTGCAAAGTTTCAGGTCATTCGGACGTCGTTTGGTTGGGTTTTTGATCGAAAGTGCATTTCGAAAGTTTTTGAAGAACTTAGGCTTGAATCTGATGTGATTTAATGGTTTTAGCATTGTTTGATGTATTTTGAGGATTGGAACAAGTTTGGATGAGGTTTTAGGATGTGTTGGTGTTTTTGGTTGAGGTCCCGGGGGCTCGGGGTGAATTCGGGTGGTTAAACGAGTGTTTTTAGGTTTGTTGCATGTTTATTTTGCTGTCATCTGATATTTCTGCTTCTGCGGAAATGGACTGCAGAAGAGGTTCCGCAGAAGAGGGTGAAGGATCGCAAAAGCGGTCCGTGCTTTAGTAGTGTAGTTCCGCAGAAGCGGAATAATTATTGCATCAGCGGGTCCGCAGAACCGGACGGTAAACCGCAGAAGCGGTTTTGGGTCATAAGAAGAAGTTCCGCGGAAGCGAGAATTGTGTCACAGAAGCGGCTTTGGACTTTAAGTGAAATTCCACAGGAGCGAAAAAATGACCGCAGAAGCGCTATCGCGGAAGGGGGTGTGGAGACCGCAGAAGCGGAAACCCCTGGAGTCAGAAGGGTTTTATATTCATTTTTGTTTCTGCGAAGCTTATGTTATTTCCACCATTTTTAAGCGTGCTTGAGAGCTATTGGACGGAATTGAAGGGGGATTTCGACGGGTAATTATTGGAGGTAAGATTTCTGAACCTAAAACGTGAATTGTATGTGAAATTGGTCTAGAAATTTATGGAAATTAATCCTAAAACTGATTAACTAGGGCTTGAGTTTTTGATAGTTCAAATTGGGTTTGATACGTCATTTGAGCTCGGATTTGGGAGTTCTTGGTAAGTATGAACTCGTGGTGAGACGAGGAATCCAATAATGTGAGTTTTGTAATTTTTCGAGAAGTGAGCCCGGGGCTCGGTTTTTGCTAGTTTTGAGATTTTTACTATTTTTTGATTGTTTTCGATTGGGTATTGTTACCTTAGCATAATGTGATGTATTCGCTCTGTTTTTAGTTAGATGCGACGCACGTGGAGGCCGATTTGAGGGGAAAAGACATCGCGAGCTAGAGATTTCGCCGGTTCGAGGTTAGTAATGCTTGTAAATTATATCCTGAGGGTTTGAAACCCCGGATTTGCACATCATAGTGTTGTATTGAGGTGACTTGCATGCCGGATTTGAGCGTGGGGTAGAGCACCGTTGGGGATTGTGACTTGGTCCGTCCCGGTTGTTGGTTTTTACCGCGTATTTGAATGAAACTACTTGTTATCATCATAATTTGGGCTGATTGCCATGTTTGGGCTTCGTTCCAACTATATGAATCCTTCAGGGATTGATATCACTGTTTTCACATTATTTTGCATACTATTTGATCTTGGTCCAGGATTTTGATACTGATTTGCAAACTTAGCCATTTTTCTAAGATTTGAAAACTTAAACAACATTTTATTGACGTTTTGAGCTGAGAACTATTATTTTAATATTACCCAAGTGGCTTATGTGCATTTATGGACTGAGCATGGATCAGTTTGCACGCCGCAACAGTGTTATAGTGATTTCTGGATATATGGTTGGCTCGGGTTGCGTGCCGCAGCGGTACTGTATTGATATTGAGGCCGAGGGCATAGTTGATGCCACGAGATGGCTTGATTATTACGCTTGGGATGTAGGAGCCCCTCCGAAATCTGTACACACCCCCAGTGAGCGCCGTCGACGATAAACATATGGTTGGCTCGGACTGCATGCCGCAGTAGGTACCTGAGTGTACCGGTCATATGCATTGTATTGCACTCATGCATTGGTTCCTGTTGTATTACGTGTCATGACATTCAGCACTCTCATTTCATTGGCATCCATGCTACTTCTTGCACTGTTTACCAGATACCCTGGTGTTATTTGTTGATAGAGTGCTGAGCCCGAGGGCCTTATTTATGTGCCGACTTGCACTAGCTATTTTGCATTCATTTGCTTAACTGTTGAAGAAGATATTTTCAAAAGAGGTTTTAACTGAGCCTAGAGGTTTTCTAAAGGATTTCACGGTTTTACTATTTTCCCAAAGGGTTGTACAGCTCTATATAGCATAATGGAGTGCTTTACGTGATTTCTTGCTGCTCAGTTATTATTTACTTTTATTACTCACTGAGTTAGAGTACTCACTTTACTCCCTGCACCTCGCGTGCAGTTGCAAGTATTTGTTACCCGTTAGCGGGTTTGAGCTGATTGAGGATTTTGTTATTGTAGCTGAGCAAGGTGACCGCCAGCGTTCGCGGCACCGGATGTTGTCTTTAGAATTTCTAGAATTTATTGTTTGGTATATTATTGGCCTTGTAGTTGTGCTCAGGTTTCTTTAGATGCTCATGACTTGTGACACCCCGGTCTGGTTGTGTTGGGTTGTAAATACTGGTTATTATTATGGTTAAGCTGTATTTATGTATTTACTTATGTTTAATAATTTTTAAAGAGACAGTTTGGGTTAGTTGGCTGGCCTTGTCTTCATGAGAGGCGCCATCACGATCGTGTTTGGAAATTGGGTCGTGACAAGTTGGTATCAGAGCCTAGGTTACTATGTCTCACGAGTCATGAGCAGGTTTAGTAGAGTCTCGCGGATCGGTACAGAGACGTCTGTATCTATCCTCGGGAGGTTGTAGAACCTTTAGGAAAAACTTCCCATTCTTGGAATTCTTATCGTGCGTAATTGATTTAGCTTGAGATATAACCCTCGAAATTCCTTCCATACGTCTGTATGCGCACATGGGCGCTCAATATTATATGTGCCTTGATGGCTCGTGATTCCCCGATCGAGGGGCGAGAGGTAATAATTGTGAGTATGTTGGGCCAGTTTGGAGGACTTGAGGCCGGATCTTTGCCTATGACTTGAGCACCGAGGTGCTGATTGTGTGAGCAAGTGTTTTGAACTTATATGTTCGGTATTGTCCCTATTAGCCGGAATGGCGGTTTGGTATTCATGTGATGAGTATGTTAGTACTTCAAGATGTATCTATATGACTTGGTAGTGACGAAGACGTCTGCTGGATAATAGATGAAATGATAAGTGTTCGATTCCTATTGTGATTAGTTGTGTAGCCCCGAGTTATGGGCGTGTGAAGAATATTTTCGTATCTCCTAGTTGGGAAGTGAAGTGCATTACATGTGGCGTATGATTTCCGACTCAGGAAGATTAAATGACTGTGTAACGTATATGATGGTGGAAGGTATGCTGAAATACCAAATTGAGGCGAAGCAGGTGGGTTATCTCCTGTGAAGTGTTCTTAAGTGGCATGATCCTTATGTGTATTGTTAGAAGATCTCATGTGTAATTGAAGAGTACGTGTTGAAATTTGATAAATTCGGGTCGCTCTAGAGGGTGGTCTCAACTGATGTGGGGATGCATGCGAGAATTGTAGGGGATTAAAGTACTAGATATTCTGGGTTTTCACAAACTTGTACATGATTTGAGTTTAATCTCATATTGGCATTGTGGCATCATTAGAGTAAAAGTATTATGGGTTACTGAGTGTGTCCTGATATATGGCTTCGAGCCAAGTTAGGGAGGTTGTTGTTGATTAGCTGATTGCACGGTTATGTGCTATGTTGGTTCCGTTTCGATGTATGCTGACGGATCAGTTCCGGTTGCAGAAATTGAGCCGAGGATGGCACGGGTGAAGCAAAATTTTGACAAAGGTTATACGATGCTTCATAAATGTGTGAAAATAATAGGGTGTCTTGAGCTTTTGTTGATAAAGAATGCTCGGTGCTTAGAGCAGGAAGTTGCTTGGTTGTATTGGAATGAGATCATATTCTGCCGTGTCAGAGTGCTAATAAGGCATGAGTGGTTCTGTTCGTTACGTCAGGCAATTTGCAGTTTGAATAAGAGTGAATGATTCTCGAGAATGGTTCTATTGGTTTCAAGATTCTACATGTAACAATAAGGTATCTCAAGGTTGTGTATGTGGTTAGAGAATGTGTTTCATTGAAAAAGGTCAAGACTTGTGGTATTTTTACGTTGATTATGGGATCCTATGTATCAGTATCTAGAAAGTAATGGCAACGAATTCAGATTCGCAGGAAGTTCTTCAAGCAGAGCATGCTGGAATGTGGTGTTTCTAGGAATATTTGAGAGAGTGTTCAGTGGCTCATGGGTTTGAGACAATGTGGTCTTGTGCTTGGGTATCGTGTAGTGAGACTAGGTTGAGGCATTGTGGTGCTACAACAAGAGGAAATATCAAGTTGATGATGCACAAGAAGGGAAATTAAATAGATGGAATAGCTTGATACTAGACCAAATCGGTATGGTAAGGATGTGATTAATTCATCGTACGTGTTTGAGGTAATGAGCCCTTACAGGTATTGTGCAGTGAAGCTCTTGAGCCGTGACAGCTCGCTCAGCTTGGTTTTGGATAGAAGGATTCAGTCCTGGCAGTTTAGCTTGTGCGAATGGAATTGGCAGAGATGTTCTTGTCGGGTTTTATCGTGGTTTGGAGACGTATATATTGTCTATGGGCATGCGAAGCATGGAATGCGTAATGATTTCTCTTCTAGATGGGATTGATGGAGAGTTCTTGACTAATGGAGTACGTAGGCATTTGTGGTTAGGAAGGGAGATGGAGTTCTCATGTATTACTAGTGTGGTATGGTATATGAGATATGTTGTGGAGGATTAGGATTTGTGTGTGTAAGGTTTCAGTTCAGTTTAGAATGGAAAGTCATTAAATTCTTAGCAGCACGGGTAGCTGCATGTGATTTAAGAATCGATTTTTAGATGATTAAGGAAAATGGTATTGCTATTCTAGTGATTTGACGGGGGTATATGTTCGGTAAAGGGGAAGGTGATGTAAACTGATAATACTTCGGTGGTATTGCGGCATTTTCTTGTTGGATCGACTGCAGATATTTGAGTTTGTTGATGGAACGGGGAAATTTTAGAATATCTTTCGTGGAATGATTGGGTACTTGAGATGTAATATGTATTCATGCTGCGGAATTTGGGATCAGGTACAGTGATTCGTGGGTTATATGGAGTTGGAGACTGGGAGTTCTCAGATACAGTCTATGTCGTGGTTGTGGATCATGTGTATTCGGCACCGTTTAGTGGCTATTGGGATTTGGAGGCCCGAGTAGATCTTTCTTTGCTTGGTATATTAGATTTTGGTATATGATATTAGGGTGTAGACTGGTTGCCTCAGTGTTGGGTTATTCTAGACTATTGTGCTATGGGCTATGTCTGAAAATGCCACAGGTTACGTGGCGAGGTGCATTAGATTATGTTCTAGTAGAGTGGTTTATATTTTCAAGGACCAGCCGATGGCTGGAAAGGATTGATGTTCTTGATTGGACCTTCGTGATGGATGTCAGTGAAGCTGTTTCTACCATTGATTCAGTTCCGGTATTGAGGGACTTGTTCGGATGCATTTCTTGTGGCCGGGCATGTCGCCGGGTAAGATTGTAGATTTCGGTATTTATTTGGTGCCATGCACCGTATCGTACGGCTCCGGTAGGAGTTATAGTAGTGGAAGGAGCAGCTCCAGGCTTCTTGGCAATGAGTTCGTTGGTAAGCTGGTTGGATACGTGTTTATCTTGAGTTGGCTTGGTTGGCCCCGAATTGTGTTGTTGAGGGATAGGTTGAATCTATCGTTACTGAGCTTGCTAGTGATCTGGGGAGATCTATGAGTTGCTTTTCTGTGCTGTGAGACGTTATGATTTGTCGGGTATGGGCACATGTGGTGCGATTCTATTGAGGATTCATAGAGAAAGTTGAGCAGGAAGAGTAATTGAGTGTTGCTCGGTAAATGGAGTATTGGTTATGACCTATCGGGTTGCGTGTCATATGTCATTGTTTCACTGTGGGTGTAATAAATTGCTTTGGTTTCAGACATCAAATTGAGCGTAGCTATCGATTTTGAGCAATGACTTGAGGTGTTTCATGTGTAACAGTGTTTGGATAGGATCGCGCATTGTAGCGAGGCTACGTGGAGATATGACCTTTCGGGATAGATTTAGGTATTCTATTTCTATGATGTGAGACGGGGCCTCAACCTCGTGTTGTGATGGTACTGATAAGCTTGGAGTATAGCTCTTTCGTTTGAGTCATTTTTCATGATTTGAGGATGTTCAGACCGTTTCTTATTGGTGCGTGTATTATGCAAGTTGTGGCTTAGTCCAGTATCGAGGTGTCATATCACCAGAGTGGTGTGTTGGATTCGAGGTGATCGTTGGGGTCATTAAGGAATACGAACAATTTTGATTTCAGCTTGTTAGAAGGATAATATCGAGATTCGGCTCGAAAATCTGTTATGGTATTAGTCAAAAGGAAAGTGGCTTCATGAATAGTTGATCTGAGAAATGGTTACGGTTTATCGCGTGTTTCATTTATCTTTGGCAGTATATGAAAGTGATGGAATAAGACTTTAGCTAAATAAGAGGTTTTCTATCGGTATTTGGTTGTTGTGGGTAACTACTGTGAATAGAAGTTATCGTTTCGAGTGCTTGGATTATGTGGTATATCGTATGATTTCACGGAGATTGCAGGTATGGGTCATTACAGCTGGTTCAAACTTATTTTGAGTGTAGATGTGAGGTTCTGGTCTTGTGTATGATTTTGGAAACTGCAATGTGATTCTACGGTTTAGGGTCTAGATGGGTTGTGAGATTCCAGCTATGTTGTGTTATCGGACTTATGCGAGATAGGGTGACGTGGGATCACCCTGGGTATATGCTTGGTAAGGTTATTCAATTATTGGTTGGCTTCAAGGACAACTCTGGGTACGCTCGAGGACGAGTGTTGGTTTAAGTTAAGGAGGATATGATGACCTGACCCGTCGTCTCATGAGTTACCGCTCCATTTTCCCCATTTTATGCTTCTTCATGTTTTGTTATCGGTGTGTGGTGTGTTAGAGTTTATTCGGATTGGTTTTGATAAGAAATGAGACACTTAGTCTCTTTAAGGAAGGCTTAAGTTGGAAAAGTCGACCGGACGGCGACTTATGAGTTATAGGGCTCGGACGTGATTTCTGGTGATTTGGTTAGCTTCGAGGGATAATTTGTGACTTAGGAGTGCGAACAGAATTGATTTTGGAGGTCCGGTGTAGAATTAGGCTTGAACTGGCGAAGTTAGTATTTTGGCGAATTCCGGTTGATAGGTGAGATTTTGATCCGAGAGTCGAAATGGAATTCCGAGAGTTGTTGTAGCTTCGATATGTGATTTGTGATGTGTGTGCAAAATTTTAGGTCATTCAGACGTCGTTTGGTTGGGTTTTTGATCGAAAGTGCATTTCGGAAGTTTTTGGAGAACTCAGGCTTGAATCCGATGTGATTTAATGGTTTTAGCGTTGTTTGATGTTTTTTGAGGATTGGAACAAGTTTGGATGAAGTTTTAGGATGTGTTGGTATTTTTGGTTGAGGTCCCGGGGGCTCGGGGTGAATTCGGGTGGTTAAACGAGTGTTTTTTAAGTTTGCTGCAGGTTTATTTTGTTGTCATCTGATATTTCCGCTTTTGCGGAAATGGACCGCAGGAGCGATTCCGCATAAGAGGTTCCGCAGAAGCGGGTGAAGGATCGCAAAAGCGGTCCGTGCTTTGGTAGTGTAGTTCCGCAGAAACAGAATAATTATCGCATTAGCGGGTCCGCAGAAGCGGACGGTAAACCTCAGAAGCGGTTTTGGGTCATAAGAGGAAGCTCCGCGGAAGCGGGAATTGTGTCGCAGAAGCGGCTTTGGACTTTAAGTGAAATTCCGCAGGAGCGAAAAAATGACCGCAGAAGCGGTATCGCGGAAGCAGGTGTAGGGACCGCAGAAGCGGAAACCCCTGGAATTAGAAGGGTTTTATATTCATTTTTGTTCTGCGAAGCTTATGTTATTTCCATCATTTTTAAGCGAGCTTGAGAGATATTGGACGGAATTGAAGGGGGATTTCGACGGGTAATTATTGGAGGTAAGATTTCTGAACCTAAAACGTGAATTGTATGTGAAATTGGTCTAGAAATTCATGGAAATTAAGCCTAAAATTGATAAACTAGGGCTTAAGTTTTTGATAGTTCAAATTGGGATTTGATAGGTCATTTGAGTTCGGATTTGGGAGTTCTTGGTATGTATGAACTCGTGGTGAGACGAAGAATCCGGTAATGTGAGATTTGTAATTTTTTGAGAAGTGAGCCCGGGGCTCGGGTTTTGCTAGTTTCAAGATTTTTGTTATTTTTCAATTGTTTTCGATTGGGTATTGTTCCCTTAGAATATTGTGATGTATTCGCTCTATTATTGGTTAGATGCGACACACGTGGAGGCCGATTTGAAGGGCAAAGGCATTGCGAGCTAGAGATTTCGCCGGTTCGAGGTGAGTAATGCTTGTAAATGATATCCTGAGGGTTTGAAAACCCGGATTTGCACATCATAGTGCTGTATTGAGGTGACTTGCACGCCGGATATGAGCGTGGGGTGGAGCACCGTTGGGGATTGTGACTTGGTCCGTCCCGGTTGTTGGTTTTTACCGCGTATTTGACTGAAACTACTTGTTATCATCGTAATTTGGGCTGATTGCCATGTTTGGGCTTCGTGCCAACTATGTGAATCCTTCAGGGATTGATATCACTGTTTTCGTATTATTTTGCATACTATTTGATCTCGGTTCAGGGTTTTGATACTGATTTGCAAACTCAGCCATTTTTGTAAGATTTGAAAACTTAAACAACATTTTATTGATGTTTTGAGCTGAGAACTGTTATTTTAATATTGCCCAAGTGGCTTATGTGCATTTCTGGACTGAGCATAGATTGGGCTGCGCCGCAGCAGTGTTATAGTGATTTCTGGATATATGGTTGGCTCGGGCTGTGCGCCGCAGCGGTACTGTATTGATATTGAGGCCGAGGGCCTAGTTGATGCCACGAGATGGCTTGATTATTGCTCTTGGGCTGTAGGAGCCCTTCCGGAGTCTGTACACACCCCAGTGAGCGCCATCGACGATAAACATATGGTTGGCTCGGACTGCACGCCGCAGTGGGTACCTGAGTGTACTGGTCATATGCATTGCATTGCACTCATGCATTGGTTCTTGTTGTATTACGTGTCATGACATTCAACACTCTCATTTCATTGGCATCCATGCTACTTCTTGCACTATTTACCAGATATATTTGTATTATTTGTTGATGGAGTGTTGAGCCCGAGGGGCTGATTTATGTGCCGACTTGCACTAGCTATTTTGCATTCATTTGCTTAACTGTTGAAGAAGATATTTTCAAAAGAGGTTTTAACTGAGCCCAGTGGTTTTCTAAAGGATTTCACGGTTTTACTGTTTTCCCAAAGGGTTATACTGCTCTATATAGCATAATGGAGTGCCTTACGTGATTTCTTGCTGCTCAGTTATTATTTACTTTTATTACTCACTGAGTTGGAGTACTCACTTTACTCCATGCACCTCACGTGCAGTTGCATGTATTTGTTACCCGGTAGCCGGTTTGAACTGATTGAGAATTTTGTCATTGTAGCTGAGCAAGGTGACCGCCAGCGTTCGCGGCATCAGATGTTGTCTTTAGAATTTCTAGAATTTATTTTTGGTATATTATTGGCCCTGTAGTTGTGCTCAGGTTTCTTTAGATGCTCATGACTTGTGACATCCCGATCTGGTTGTGTTGAGTTGTAAATACTGGTTATTATTATCGTTAAGCTGTATTTATCTATTCACTATGTTTAATAATTATTAAAGAGACGGTTTTGGTTAGTTGGCTGGCCTTGTCTTCACGAGAGGTGCCATCAGGACCGGGTTTGGAAATTGGGTCGTGACATAAACTTTTTTCTGTACAATTTTATTTTAACTAAAAATATACATTTAACATATTTCAAGTATATTATATTTGTGATAATTTACAACATAAATATACCATCAATATGTCATATATATATATATACCACATATATAACTTATATATGCATCATACTACATTATTATATTGATATTATTCAAAGTATATTGCTAGCATATACCTTACATAAAATTTAATCTAAAATATTAATATGTCACTAATACGTATATAGAAGAAAAAAAAATATGTCACATATACTATTTATATACGGATAATTGCTACAGATATGCGTGTTATATTAGTGCAAAATATAAATGGCTTTTTTATAATATCTTTTTTAATATAAATAAGTGTATTAATAACATATGCATATATACATAATTTTTCCTAAAAAACACATGATTTATAATATACCACAAACATACATTATATTTTTTTTCACGAAAAATATATATTTTATTCCATTGGAATGTACATATATATAATTTTGCTAGGAGTAAGTTGAATAAAAAGGTCCATGTGTAAAAAGGAAATTTTTTATTATGGAATGAAACGATGATATATATATATATATATATATATATGAATTTTCCTAAGAAAATATATGATTTATAATGTATGTACACCATAAACATACATTATAATTTTTTCGTAAAATATTTGTATTTTATTTTATTAAAATATAAGATGTATAATTTGCTACATTACATTATATAAAAAGTTTCATGTATGGAAAGGAAAAAATCTATTATGGAATGGATTGGTTTCTAACAAAAATATAAAATATGGTATGGAATGGAGAGATAAAATAGAAAATATATTAAATACTAGGACTGCCTTTTTAAACAGTTTGATTCTTGCTTATTTGAATTGAATTAAATATGCTCTATGTATAAATATTTTACTGCCATATTTGTTAATCATTAATTAATGCTATTATTTTGTATTATATTTTAAATAGTGTGCTATTAATGAAAGTAGCTCTATTTTATTCCAAAAGGGATCTTTACAAAAAGAGCCATTCAGTTTTACTATTTACTTTTACTAGTAAGTATAAATAAATTATACATTAATTATACATGGTTATACATACACACACACACATATATATATATGTTATACTCATGAGTTATTTTTAATTTAAGTAATTGGATGGGTTGCTATTTAAGTTAATTCTTCAAATTTTAAATTGAGAATCTTTAACTCCTGAACAATTCAAGATATTTTTGGAAAACTAAAATAAAAAATGCATTGGCTAATGTTTAAATAGCAGCCCTTTAAAGTGGTCGGACGATATCATTTCTACATGATTTAACATGTTATTTTTACACTTCGACCAAAACTATAGACAATTCATAATAATGTGAAATCTGAATTGAAAGGAATGAAAATTTACGAAAAGGGAAAGGTATGGATGAGAAAGAAGTTACCAATTTATACTGTAATAGAACTATGAAAAGAATTATTATGGAAAAAGCAAAATTAAATATAATTAATGTCACGATCCCAACCCAGTCATGATGGTGCCCAGCACACTACTAGGCAAGCCCGACCATTTACCATATTTAACCCAATTGATAAACAGAAGTTGCTAAGTAAAACAGTGAATCACTAAATGTAACGGCCCGACTGGTGTTTTATATTTTCGAACCCCGTTCCCTTAAATAATATTTTTCGTATTTGCTTTAGCTAAATTATGACTTGCGGGGGCGGGTGGTTCGGAAGTTAGAAGAATTTCGGGCAAGATTAAGCCTAGTTGCTTCTTTAAGTTTCTTCAAAAAGGCCAAGTTTGACTTCGGTCAACATTTTGGGAAAACGAACCCGAAATTGCGATCTGAAATTTTTTAAGGGTCCATGGGGAAATATGGGACCTGGGCGTATGCCTGAAATCGAATTCCGAGGTCCCTAGCCCGAGTAATGAATTTTTATGTAAAATTATTAAGTTTAAGTTTCAAAAATTTTAATAAAATAAGAAATCATTGTTTTCATAGGTATCGGGTTCGGATTTCGATTCCAAAACTTGGTACAAGTCCGAAATATCAGTTAAAACCTACCCGCAAAATTTGGTGTCAATCCGAGTAGTTTAAGGGCATTTTGACCCATTGATAGGAAATTAAGAACTTGAAGTTCATTAAGTTGGATCAATTGGCTTTGGGGTTCGATTCCTTGATTTAGTATTGTTTTGGGTGTTTCGAGGGTTCGACTAGGTCCGCCTCGTGATTCAGACTTGTCGGTATATTCGGGCGGGGCTCGGGAGCCCCGAGCGTCAAATGGTCAAGGTTCGAGCGAAGTCGGAATTTGAAGAGAAACAACATTGTTGCTTCTGTCAAAACCGCTTTTGCGGTTCTTTGACCGCAGAAGCGGTGACCGCATAAGAGGCCACTTGACCGTAGAAGCGGAAAGGGGGAAGGTAAGGGGAATCGCAGATGCGGCCGTTGGGACCACAGAAGCGGTCCCGCCTATGCGGACAAACGACCGCAGATGCGGTCAGGTCAACTCCTCCCCGAACCGCAGAAGCGGCTAGATGATCGCATAAGCGAAGAAGCAAAAATCGCTGGGCCAGAGAGTTCATTAAATACGAACTCCAACCTCTTTTCTCTCATTTCTCATCCGATTTTGGGGCGATTTTGGAGCTTTCAAAGAAAGGGTTTCAACATAACATCACAAGGTAAGTAATCCTCACTCACTTTTAGCTTACATACATGAACATTAGGTAGATTTAACACAAAAACATCAAATAAAATCAAGGGTTAGAACTAGACCTATGGTTTTGGTAAAATCCACCTAATTAGTTATGTAATGAACTAAAATTCACATATTAGTAATCCTTAGGTTATAAAGAATAATTTCCTTCGAAAAATCTCGGAATTCGGGCACGTGGGCCCGAGGTCGGAATTTAGGAAACTTGCCGGAAAGGTTGGCAAATCACTTAATTAGTTAGAATTCAACCTTGCGAGCATCTATTGATTAGTTCTTGCCTTATTTAAACTAGTTGGTGCTTGTTCGGCTTCGAATTGAGCTTGGAGCCTAGTCTTGTGATTGAAAGAGCGCTTCAGAGCGAGGTGAGTCTCCTTTCTAACCTCGTAAGAGGAAATTGTCCCCTTAGGTTTGATGTTGAGTATTTGTTGCTAAATGCGGGGACTACGCACGCGTTAGGTGACGAGAGCCCGTGCGTAGCTACTACTATGTTAAATGTCCGGGTAGCTTAGGACCTACAACATGCCTATTAAATATATCCATTATGTTAAATTGTTGTCATGAATACCTAGTATGTACTAGAGACTTAAAGAGGAGGATATGAGCATATTTCTATAGTTAATTAAGTTTGATTTGGTATTTTTGACCATTTATGTGTCATGTATGTGAGCTTGATATTTCATTCTTATTTGTGGATTGGGCCGATCGCCTCGGTATGAATAGATGCATATATAGGCGCGCCGTCGACCCTCGGCAAGTACACACTTTATTTCTGTTGGTTCAGGCTGTCGCCCAGTATTATGTGCGCATGTTAACTGTGGAAAAGCTTATACATGCTTTGTTTTGCCATTATCTCACTTGATAAATTATAAACTTGATGTTGTAAAATTCTTGACTTATACTACATGCTATAATCTGCTGTAACTTGCAAATTCCATGTTTGATCATATCATATATATATATATATATATGTGTGTGTGTGTGTGTTAATTGACCCTAGTAAGTATCGAGTCGACCTCTCGTCTCTACTTCTTCGAGATTAGTCGGGATACTTACTGAGTACATGTTGTTTATGTACTCATGCTACACTTCTGTACTTAAATGTACAGGGTTTGTGGCAGGTGGATCCGGACATCACTCTGGTGCATATCAGTGAGCGCTTCTGGGACTTCTACGGTGAGCTGCACTCCCTTCTTGCCGATCTGCAGCTGAAGAACTCTTCCTTGTATTTTGTTATTTCTGTCTACCCTGATTCAGACAGTAGGATAGGATATTATTCATGTTATGTATATTCTACTAGTTTGCCCGTAGCTTGTGACACCAGGTTCTGGCACACACTCAGTAGTAGACGATATTTTTGGGGTTGTATGACTGTTTTTACATCTTATCGATATTTACTGATTATGGCTTTAACTGGAAAAAGACTTTTATTATAATGACTTGGGTAAAAAGGGAAAAAAATGGGGACTTACTCATATTTCCGCAATTTGGCTGGCCTGACTATGGCGTTAGGCGCCATCATGACCTATTTATGAAAAATGGGTCATGACACTAAACCATTTAAGTCAGGATCCGGAAATACTGATGAAAATACTGAAGTTTAACAAAATATAGAATATAGCCCAACCATGGACCCGATGTCACGAACATGAGCCTCTAAATATAGAGTGTCATCCTACTACAAAGTCTGTCTAAAATCTGATAGTGCGGAAATAAAAGATAGGGATAGAAGGAGAAATCAACGGCTGCGAACGCCATGCAGCTACCTCGACACTCCCGGAAGCTAATCTGCTGATCACTGAATCTACTCAACCCCGGAAGAACCTGGATCTGCACGCAAGGTGCATGGAGTAAAGTGAGTACTCCAACCCAGTGAGTAATAAACATAACTACAGTATGAAAGTAAGAAAATACAGAAAATGCACAAAGTAATTCTATATCTAGCAGTTTAGATCAACATAAGTGAAAACAGTAACCAACAAGTAATACAGTCAAGGAATAATGCATGAAAAGATGCAACACATATAACGGTACACTCTAGTACCCGCTGCGGCATGCAACCTGCTCCACATATTTAACGTCGACGACGCTCACTTGGGGTATGTACCAACTCCGGAGGGGCTCCTACAGCCCAAGCGCAATATCATCCATGTCGTGGCATCAAACAGGCTCTTGGCCTCAATATCAATATATCATCGCTGCGGCGTGCAACCCGATCCATATCAAAGGAAACATCCTCACTATCGGGTCCTCGACCCATCTCAGTCAAATAAGTTCACAGCCAATCGGTCATGACATACTATAGGGACCTCAACCCTCATATCCTTTTCCATTTAATATTCGTATAAAACACAGTTATTATACTATTTTTAACAGTTGAAATCATGACTGAGAGTATGTGATATGCACACAAGTGAGGAAAAACACATAAGGATCCCCTAAGGATTCTACAGGTCGGCACAAGGCCCCAAACACGGCAATGAGCCCAATTCACAGTGATAAGGTATGCGCCTCAATCACCAATATAGTAGAAACTAACACTCGGGATGGACCAAGTCTCAATCCCCAACAGTAAATGACCCCGCACTCATCGTGGAATGCGTGTCACGCCTCAATATAGTGTTACGATATGAAAGTCCGGGGGTTTAACCCTCAGAGCAGTAGTTACATCCATTACTCACCTCTAGCCGGCCAAAGACTAGCTCGTAATGCCCTTTCCTCTCGAATCGATCTCCTCATGCGTCGAATCTGCCAAAACCACAACGAATACATTACAATAGGCTAAGGGAATATAACCCAATCAAAAAGACTCGAAAAACATCAAAAATCATGAAGTTGGCAAAACCTGTGCCCCGGGCCCACTTCTCGAAATCCAGAAAATTTTACATCAATACGATCCTTATCTCGCCACGAGTCTATACATATCAAATTCACAAGAATCGGAGTCCATTTGGCCCCTCAAATCACAAGTTTAAACTTTCTTAAGTTTCAAGCCCTGACCTCCATTTTTAACCTTTAATTCCTTGGATTTTCAGTGTTAATCCATGATTTTACACCATAATAACGTATTCTAAGTCCAAGAGTCCATACCTGATGAAAGCCCTCAAAACTCTCTTCAAAATTGCCCAAAACCCTCTTAGTCCGAAGTGGAAATGTTGTGTTCTTTCAAAATTTCGCGAAGGTTAAGTTAAAAGGGTTCTATCCACTGCTTTTCGTTTCTACGACAAACTCACCGCTTCTGCGGTTGCCGCTTCTGCGGCCTACCCACCGCATCTACAGTTTTCCCTCAAGTCACCCAGGACCGCTTCTGCGGTCCACAACCACTTCTGCGGTGACCGCTTATGCGGACCTTGGCCGCTTCTGCGAAAAATGCCAAACTCCTCCAAACCCGCTTCTGTGATCCACCCCACCGCATCTGCGGAACCACTTCTGTGGTCCCTTTTTTGCAGATGTGGAAATACCAGATACCAACACTCATAAATCATGCAACAACTCCAAAACTCTCCGTTTAACCACCCGAACTCACCTCGAGGCCCCCGGGACCTCAGCCAAAAGCACATATATGATATATTACCTTATTCAAACTTGCTCGAACCATCAAAACATTACCGTTAACACCAAAATCATCAAATTTCACTAAATCAAAGCCTAAGTTTATCAAATTCTTCCGAAACTCACATTTGATCAAAAACCCGACCAAACGACGTCCGAATGACCTGAAATTTTGCACACATATCCAAAATCACCTAACGAAGCTACATCAACTTTCGTAATTCCATTACGACCCTCGAATCAAAATCTCACCTACCAACCGGATTTTGCCAAAATACTAACTTCTCCAATTCCGCCTAATTCTACACCGGACCTCCTAAATCACTTCCGATCGCACTCCTAAGTCACAAATCATCCCCCAAAGCTAACTGAATCACCGGAATTCACATTCGATCCCTCTAAGTAAATAGTCAACTTACGGTTGACTTTTCCAACATAAGCTTTCCATTAAGAGACTAAGTGTCTCATTTCCATCTAAAACCAGTCCAATTCTACTCGATCGCCTCAAATACCGATAATGAAGCATAGAGAACACAATATGGGGGAAATGGGGCGGTAACTCACATGACGACGGGCCGGGTCATCGCATCCTCCCCAACTAAAACAAACATTCGTCCTCGAGCGGGTCAAGAAACATACCTGGAGTCTCAAACAAGTGAGGATATCTGCTCCACATCTCCCGCTCGGTCTCCCAAGTAGCCTCCTCCACGGGCCGACCTCTCCACTGCACCTTCACCGATGTTATATCCTTTGACCGCAACTTCTGAACCTGACGACCCAGAATAGCCACTGGCTGCACATCAAATGTCAGATCCTCATCCAACTGAACTGTGCTGAAGTCTAAAACATGAGAGGGTCCCCAACATACTTCCAGAGCATAGATACATGAAATACCGGATGAACCCCCAACAAGCTAGGTGGCAAAGCAAGCATATAAGCCACCTCCCCAATCCTCCTAAGTATCTCAAAAGGCCCAATGAACCTCGGACTCAACTTCCTTCTCTTTCCAAACCGCATAACGCCCTTCATAGGTAAAACATTCAACAAGACCTTCTCGCCCACCATATAAGATACATCTCGAACCTTCCGGTCCGCATAACTCTTCTGATGCGACTGAGCTGTACGAAGTCTCTCTTGGATCACTTTCACCTTATCCAAGGCATCCTGGACCAACTCTGTCCCCAGTAGCCTAGCCTTGCCGGTCTCAAACCAACCAATCGGAGATATACACCGTCTCCCATATAAGGCCTCATACTGTGCCATCTGAATGCTGGACTGATAACTATTGTTGTAAGCAAACTCTGCAAGTGGTAAGAACTCAGCCCAAGAACCTCCAAAATCAATATCACAGGCACGCAACATGTCCTCCAATATCTGAATGATACGCTTGGACTGCCCGTCCATCTGAGTATGAAACGCTTGAGGCTCAACTCTACCTGTGTACCCAACTCTCATTGAAAAGTCCTCCAAAACTGGGAAGTAAATAGAGTACCCCTATCTGAGATGATAGAAACTGGAACCCTATGCAACCGAACAATCTCCCGAATGAAAATCTCTGCTAACCGCTCTGAAGAATAGGTAGTACACACCGGAATGAAGTGCGCAGACTTGGTCAGCCGATCTACAATCACCCAAATCGAATCATACTTCCTCGAGGTATGAGGGAGACCACTCACAAAATCCATGGCAATCCTCTCCCACTTCCACTCTGGAATATCCATCGGCTGAAATACACCACCGGGCCTCTGATGCTCATACTTGACCTGCTGACAGTTGAGACACCGAGCTACATAACTCACAATATCCTTCTTCATTCTCCTCCACCAGTAATACTGTCTCAAATCCTGATACATCTTCGCAGCACCTGGATGAATAGAATACCGCGAGCTGTGGGCCTCCTCTAATATCAACTCCCGAAGTCCGTCCACATTGGGCACGCAAATCCGGCCCTGCATGCTCATCAAACCATCATCATCAATAGTCACATCTCTAGCATCATCATGCTGGACCCTGTCCTTAAGGACAAGCAAGTGCGGGTCATCATACTGGCGCTCTCTGATGCGGTCATACAAGGAGGACCGAGAAACCACACAAGCCAACACCCGACTAGGCTCCGAAATATTTAATCTCACCATCCGATTGGCCAAGGCCGGGACATCAACTGCAAATGGCCTCTCCCTAACTGGAATGTATGCCAAACTACCCATACTAACCGCCTTCCGGCTCAAAGCATCGGCCACTACATTGGCCTTCCCCGGGTGATACAATATGGTAATATCATAGTCCTTGAGTAACTCAAGCCACCTCCGCTGCCTCAAATTAAGATCCTTCTATTTGAACAAATGCTGAAGACTACGGTGATCAGTATACACCTCATACGATACGCCATATAAGTAGTGCCTTTAAATCTTCAAAGCATGAACTATGGCAGCCAACTCCAAATCATGTACAGGGTAGTTCTTCTCATGGGGCTTCAACTGAAGAGAAGCATATGCAATAACCCTACACTCCTGCATCAACACACATCCGATCCCAACTCTTGAAGCATCATAATACACGATGTAAGAACCTGAAGCTGATGGCAAAACCAACACTAGAGCTGAGGTCAAAGCTGTCTTGAGCTTCTGAAAGCTCTCCTCGCACTCATCTGACCATACAAATGGTGCACCCTTCTGCGTCAACTTGGTCAAGGGCGAAGCAATAGATGAAAAGCCCTGAACGATAGCACGGGTTCTCTCCATCTGCGAGAGAATAGAATACAAAAGTTTAATTCTTGGATCAACAAAGTCGCACGACAAGAATTTCAAGAATTTGAAGTTTTTCCTAAAGGTTCTGCGGCCTCTCGAGGATAAATATAGACGTCTCCGTACCGATCCGTGAGACTCTACTAAACCGGCTCATGATTCGTGAGACCAAGTAACCTAGGCTCTGATACCAATTTGTCACGACCCCCACCCGGTCATGATGGCTCCCAACACACTACTAGGTAAGCCCGACCATTTACCATATTTAACCCAATTGATAAACAGAAGTTGCTAAGTAAAATAGTGAATCACTAAACCATTTAAGTCAAGATCCGAAAATACTGAAGTTTAACAAAATATTGAATATAGCCCAACCATGGACCCGGTGTCACGAACATGAGCCTCTAAATACAGAGTGTCATCCTACTACTAAATCTGTCTAAAATCTGATGTATATTCTACTAGTTGCCCGTAGCTTGTGACACCAGGTTCTGGCACACACTCAGTAGTAGACGATATTTTTGGGGTTGTATGACTGTTTTTACATCTTATCGATATTTACTGATTATGGCTTTAATTGGAAAAAGACTTTTATTATAATGACTTGGGTAAAAAAGGGAAAAAATGGGGACTTACTCATATTTCTGCAATTTGGCTGGCCTGACTATGGTGTTAGGCGCCATCATGACCTATTTATGAAAAATGGCTCGTGACACTAAACCATTTAAGTCAAGATCCGGAAATACTGATGAAAATACTGAAGTTTAACAAAATATAGAATATAGCCCAACTATGGACCCGGTGTCACGAACACGAGCCTCTAAATACAGAGTGTCATCCTACTACAAAGTCTGTCTAAAATCTGATAGTGCAAAAATAAAAGATAGGGATAGAAGGAGAAATCAACAGCTACGAACGCTATGCAGTTACCTCGACACTCCTGGAAGCTAATCTGCTGATCACTGAATCTACTCAACCCGGGAAGAACCTGGATCTGCACGCAAGGTGCATGGAGTAAAGTGAGTACTTCAACCCAGTGAGTAATAAACATAACTACAGTATGAAAGTAAGAAAACACAGAAAATGCACAAAGTAATTCTATATCTAGCAGTTTAGATCCACATAAGTGAAAACAGTAACCAACAACTAATACAGTCAAGGAATAATGCATGAAAAGATGCAACACATATAACGGTACACTCTAGTACCCACTGCAGTGTGCAGCCCGCTCCACATATTTAACGTCGACGTGATAGAGATGCGTTAGTGCTATTTGACCTTGGTTCTATATATTCGTATGTGTCGTCCTATTTTGCACCCTACCTGTCTATGTCTAGTGATGCTTTGGGCATTCCTGTTTATGTATCTACATCGGTGGATGACTCAAAAGTGGTCGACCGGGTGCATCGTTCCTGTGTGGTAGTGTTTGAGGGTCTTAAGACCCGTGTTGATTTATTGCTCTTAGACATGGTGGATTTCGACGTTATATTAGGGATGGATTGGTTGTCCCCATATCATGCTATCTTGGATTATCATGCCAAGACCATGAGCTTGGCTTTGCCAGATTTTCCCCAACTAGAGTGGAGAGGGACCCCAGGTCATGCCACCCGCAGTGTTATTTCATATGTGAAAGCTCGACGCATGGTCGATAAGGGGTGTTTAGCTTATCTGGAGTTTGTTCGCGACTCCAACGTAGAGGTTCCTTCTATTGACTCTATTGCTATTGTTCGGGAGTTCCCCGAGGTTTTCCCTTTAGACTTGCCGGGTATGCCGCCTGACAGGGATATTGATTTTTGTATTGATCTGGCTCCGGGCACACAGCCCATTTCCGTTCCGTTGTATCGCATGGCCCCACCAAAGTTGAAGGAGTTAAAAGACCAGTTGCAGGATTTGCTGGAGAAGGGTTTTATCAGGCCTAGTGTTTCTCCTTGGGGTGCGCCAGTGTTATTTGTGAAGAAAAAGGATGGTTCGATGAGGATGCACATTTATTACCGGCAATTGAACAAAGTGATGATAAAAAACAAGTATCCACTACCGAGGATTGACGATTTGTTTGACCAGCTTCAGGGTGAAAGGGTGTTTTCAAAGATAGACTTGAGATCTGGCTACCATCAGTTGGGGATTAAGGCGTTTGATGTCACTAAGACAGAATTCCGCACTCGGTATGGGCACTATGAGTTTTTGGTCATGTCATTTGGGTTGACCAACGCCCCAACAACATTTATGGAGTTGATGAACTGAGTGTTCAGGCCTTATCTAGACTTGTTCGTGATAGACTTTATTGATGATATTCTGGTATACTCCTACAGCCAGGAGGAGCACGAGCAGCACCTCATAGTGGTTCTTCAGACTCTGAAGGAGTGTCAGTTATATGCCAAGTTTTCGAAGTGTGAGTTTTGGTTGAGTTCGGTTGCATTCCTGGGTCACGTGGTTTCAGCAGAGGGTATTCAGGTGGACCCGAAGAAGATTGAGGCAGTCAAGAACTGGCCTCGACCAGCATCAGCTATAGAGATCCGGAGTTTCTTGGGGTTAGCAGGTTATTATCGCCGGTTCATGGAGGAATTTTCTTCTATTGCATCCCCAATGACCAGATTGACCCAGAAGGGTGCCCAGTTCAAATGGTCAGATGAGTGTGAGGCGATCTTTCAGAAGCTCAAGACAGCTCTGACTACGGTACCGGTATTGGTTTTGCCCACATGTTCAAGGCCTTACACAGTCTATTGTGATGCTTCCTGTATTGGGATCGGTGCAGTATTGATGCAGGATGACAGAGTCATTGCCTATGCTTTGCGGTATTTGAAGATCTACGAGATGAATTATCCGGTTCATGACCTAGATTTGGCAGCCATTGTTCATGCTTTGAAGATTTGGAGGCATTATCTATATGGTGTGACGTGTGAGGTGTACACTAAAATAAAGAGTCTTCAGTATCTATTCAAGCAGAAGGAGTTGAATGTGAGACAGAGGAGATGGTTGGAGTTGTTGAAAGATTATGATGTTTCTATCTTGTATCACCCGGGTAAGGCCAATGTGGTGGCCGATGCGTTGAGTAGGAAGTCTGCCAGCATGGGTAGTCTTGCTTATATCCCGGTCAGCCAGAGACCGCTTGCTTTAGATATTCAGGCTTTGGCCAATCGATTGGTAAGATTAGATATATTTGAGCCTAGCAGAGTGTTAGCTTGCACGGTCGCTCATTTTTCATTATTGGAGCGTATCCGTGATTGGAAGTTTGATTATCCCCATTTGTGTGTCCTGAGAGACACGGTGCAGCGTGGAGGTGCCACGAAGGTGACCTTAGATGATGATGGTGTTTTGAGATTACAGGGGCGAGTTTGTGTGCCCAATGTTGATGGGATTCGAGATTTGATCTTAGCGGAGGCACATAGTTCTCAGTATTCTATTCACCCGGGCGCTGCGAAGATATATCGGGACTTGCAGCAGCATTATTGGTGGCGTAGGATGAAGAAGGATATTGTTGCGTATGTGGCTCGGTGTCTGAATTGTCAGCAGGTCAAGTATGAGCATCAGAGGCTTGTGGTTTATTCCAGAGGATTGAGCTTCCCGAGTGGAAGTGGGAGAGGATTACCATGGATTTCACTACCGAACTTCCGTTGACTCAAAAAAATTTCGATGCGATATGGGTTATTGTTGATAGGCTGACCAAGTCAGCGCATTTCATTCCAGTGGCACTCTCCTATTAATCTAAGAGGTTTGCAGAGATTTATATCCGGGAGATTGTTCGCCTTCATGGTGTGCCGGTATCTATCATTTCGGATCGGGTTACGCAGTTTACCTCGCGCTTCTGGAGAGCAGTCCAGCAGGAGTTGGGCATACGGGTTGAGTTGAGCACAACATTTCATCCTCATTTGGACGGTTAGTCTGAGCGGACGATTCAGATATTGGAGTATATGCTCCGAGCCTGTGTCATTGATTTTGGAGGCTTGTGGGACCAGTTCTTGCCTTTAGCAGAGTTCGCCTATAACAACAGCTACCAGTCCAGCATCCAGATGACTCCATATGAGACGTTGTATGGTAGGCGATGTCGGCCACCAGTTGGATGTGTGAGACCCCGTAAAATTTTTGGACTCAGAGCCTAGTAACTTGTGGTATCGACTCCGAATATGTGTTAGGAATGTGTAGAAGCTCGCCGCGGTTCGGACCCTTGGCAGTAATCTAAGCTTTAAAAATTAAAAGAATCAAGTTTCCAGAAATTGTCATTTATGCGGTCCAAAATGCGGTCGCAGATCAGCTATGCGGACAGCATTCCTGCCGCAGAGTGAAACAGTAGATTGGTCAAAATTGATGTTGAAAATGCGGTCCATTATGAAATCGCATAATCAATATGCGGACCGCATAATCGTCGCATAAAATTCTCAAGGATTTGTGGAGGTCAACTCTGCGGTGCAAAATGCGACCGCATAACAGGAATGCGGACCGCATTCCTGTCGCAGACCGAAACAGACCTTTAGAGTTTTGAGGGGCATTTCTGTGGTCCACTCTGCGGACCGCATTTCAGTTCTGCGATCGCAGAATGCGACCGCAGATGTTGCCGGGCTTCTATTTTTCCCAATTTTAAAACCCGACCCTTTTTTATTAAAACACCCAACCCCCTCATTTTAACAATATTTCTGATCAAATTAAGAGAGAGGAAGAGAGGGTCTTGAGAGAGAAAACTCATCTTCTCCAAAATCTTGTTCTTCAAAGCTATACGGGTCGGGGAAATCAAGCTTGTCTTCATACCCCTTTCCCTACAGGTAAAATCCCCAACTTTTCCTACTAAAATTTTGTTTTAAATTGGGGGGGGGGGAGTCTCTTGCATTGGTCCTTGAAAATAAGGGTTGAAATCTTTCATGCATGCCTATTAATAACCTAAAATTTAGTAAGTGGATTTGGGTAGGGGTAAAGAAGTGTTCAAAGAGGGGTTGATACCCTAAGCAAGTTGAGTAACTATTGTGAGCTTCGATTCTAAGTTATGTGTATTAATTTGTGCACTATATTAATGTTGCTAGATTTTTGGTGAATTGTAAGTAGGAATTAAAAAGGAATTCGGCTCCAGGTATGTATGGCTAACTTTAACCTTTATAAAATCGCCATGTTTGGTGTCCAAATACTTGGTATGCAAAATTTTCATGAATTAGTTGTGAAGATTGACTTCTCGTGAGCAGTATGTGTTTGCTTGTGTACACCAACTGTGAAATTCTTGTAAGTTTTGTGCCTTATGTGTTGTGTAGTAAGAATTGTGGAATAATTGATAGAAGAGCATCGTAACCGTTGAGACAGAAAATGACTGTGGTAACATCTCTTGTGGTTGGTCGTGTAAAACTGATGTTGTGATCTAAATGGTACAATGGGCTATTGATAAGATGAAAATGGCATGGATACTCATATGAACCTTTTGCAAGTTGTGTTGTTGTTGTTATTGGAATTCGTCGTTGTTGTCCTTAAAACCTGTTGTTGTATCTTTGTAAATTGTTATTTGTTGTGGTGTTATTTGTGGATTGTGATTGCTCGGTGGGATCGTGTTGCGCGCCGCAACACGAAGTAATAAGGTGTGGGTTGTGGTGATAAGGATGGCCGAGGTAATAAGGGTGGCCGAGGTAATAAGGGTGGCCGAGGTAATAAGGGTGGAAAGTGATTGATATCACTATTGAAATGAAATATGAAAAACATTGTGAAATTGAAAATGTGGAAGTGATGATGGGGATAAGAGAGTTTGTTAACTTGTTTGCCTTTGATTGTTTTCCTTGATTGTACTCAATTGTTGTTTCTCTCAATTGTTTATTACTTGTGTATGGCTTGAGATTACTCAGGGTAAGGTTTGTTATACATACCAGTACAATTCAAGTGTACTGACGTCCCTTTTGCCGGGGGCGCTACATTCGTGTTATGATTGTAGGTGGATCTGCAGCAGGTACTCCAGCCCACCGATTGTAGCTCCCCCTTCGTCTTCCATCAGCTATTTTTATGAGCCCCATTCCTTTCGGGTCCCTACGTGGCTCAGGCCGCTAGTTTCCGTAGTCTATGTTGCTATTGTGTAAGGTATAGCCGGAGCCTTGTTACCGGCAAATACTGTATTATCTTGTTATACTCTTAGAGGCTCCGTAGACAGTGGATGTGGGTTAGAAGCTTATGTATATCCATATTTCTTTTGTTGGGCAATGAAATAATAACTTTACTAACTGTTATGTATGTATGTATTTTTTGCAAAAGGCGTTTTAAGATTATTTATATGGCTGGTTCTTGCAAATATTGAGTAAGGGAAAACATAGGATAACACGTGGGGTAGGGAAAGGCACCCAGGTCCGCTTGGCTGGGGCAACCCGGCCGGGCACCGGTCATGTCCCTCAAATTTGGGGCGTAACAGGATGGTTTGAGTTGGAGAGGCTCGATTATTAGGTACAGACTTAGTTCAGGAGGTCTTAGATAAGGTCAAGATCATTCAGGAGAGGCTTCGTTCAACTCAGTCTAGGTAGAAGAGTTATGCAGACCGTAAGGTCTGAGATGTAGCTTTCATGGTTGGTGAGCAGGTATTGCTCCGGGTGTCGCCTATGAAGGGCGTGATGAGGTTAGGAAAGACGGGCAAGCTTAGCCCTAGGTACATTGGTGTGACGACCCGACCCGTCGTCTTATGTGTTACTGCTCCGTTTCTCCCTTATTGTGTTGCTTCATGTTTCAATATCAGTATTAGAGTCGATCGGGTGTAAACGAATTGGTTTTGGTTGGAAATAAGGCACATAGCCTCTTAGAAGGAAGCTTGTTTTAGAAAAATCAACCGGAAGTTGACTATGTGGTTAGGGAGCTCGAATGTGAATTCCGGTGGTTTGGCTAGATCCGGGTGATGATTTATGACTTAGGAGTGCGATCGGAATTGGATTTGGAGGTCCGGTGTAGAATTAGGCTTGAATTGGCGAAGTTTGAATTTTGGAGAATTTCGGTTGATAGGTGAGATTTTGATCCGAGGGTCGGAATGGAATTTTTGAGAGTTGCTGTAGCTTCGTTAGGTGATTTTGGATACGTCTGCAAATTTTCAGGTCAATCGGACGTCGTTTGGTCGGGTTTTTGATCGAACGTGAGTTTCAGAAGTTTTAGTTAATGTTAGGCTTGAATCCGTCGTGATTTGGTGATTTTTGTGTTAATAGACATGTTTTGATGATTGGAACAAGTTCGTATGATGTTTTGGAGTAGGTTGGTGTTTTTGGTTGGGGTCCCGGGGTCCTCGGGGTGATTTCGGGGGTTCAAACGGACCATTTTTGGTTGGTATTGAGATCCGTTTTTCTGTTATAAGTGTTGCAAACTGTTGTTCATCGCGTTCGCGTGGTGATGGACGTGAATGCGTAGAGTAATTTTGGGAGCCTGGGAGTTATGCTTTCGCGTTCGTGAGTGAGATGATGCGAACGTGTAGTTGTGGAGTCTGGTGATTCGCGTTCGCAAAGGAGGAATTGGGATCAGTGGAATTTTACTATACGCGTTCGCGTGAGAGGAGGACGCGTTCGCGTGGAGTCAGGCCATTGGGCATCGCGTCCGCGTGGAATATGTCGCGTTCGCGTAGTGGAAGGAAGCTGTGTAACGCGTTTGCGTGGTCAAGGGTCGCGTTCGCGTAAGGTCTTTTTGAATTTTAAAAATGTTGGTCTTCGCGTTCGCGTGGCTTGTGTCGTGAACGCGATGAAGGAATTGCTGGGCGGACAGAAGGGTTTATAAACATTTCCTCCGCGAGCTAAAGACATTTTTCACCATTTGTTGAGCAAATTTGGGAGCTTTTGTCGAGGGATTAAGAGGGTTTCGACTAGGATTCGATTGGAGGTAAGTTTTATGAGTTAAATACATGATTTTATTGAAGATTCATCCATTAATTCTCTGAATTTGGGTATAAAATTTAAGAAGTTAGGGCTTGGTTTTTGGTAATGTAAAATTGGAATTTGAAGGGGCAATTGAACTCCGATTTTGTTAAATTTTATATGTACGGACTCGTGGCGAGACGAGGATTCCAGAAATGTAAATTTTGTAATTTTTTGAGAAGCGGGCTCGGGGCTCGAGTTTTGCTAGTTTCGAGATTTTTGTCATATTTCGATTGTTTTCGATTGTGTATTGTCCCATTTGCATGTTGTGATGTATTCGCTCTGTTTTTGGCTAGTTTCGACGTGCATGGAGGCCGATTTGAGGGGCAAAGGCATCGCGAGCAAGGAATTCCACCGGTTCGAGGTGAGTAATACTTGGGAATGATATCCTGAGGGTTTGAAACCCCGAATTTGCACATCTTAGTGCTGTATTATGGTGACTTGCATGCTGGCCCTGAGCGTGGGATAGAGCACCATTGGGAGTTGTGACTTGGTCCATCCCGGTTGTTGGTTTTTACCGCGAAATTGTAAATGATTTGTTGTTATCATTATGACTTGGGCTCATTGCCATACTTGGGGCTTATTGCCGATTATTTGAACTCTTTATGAACTATCATCACTGTTTTTCCTCACTAAATGAAATATTATTTGAACTCAGTCCATCTGATTTACACTGTTTTCATGAACTCAACTATATTTTACTCAAACTTGGAGTTTTAACAGATATCTGAACTATTGTTTGAGCTGAGTATTATTGTTTTACTGATGCCCGAGGGGCTTTTGACTATTCTGGACTGATTGAGGCCGATGGCCATATTTGAGGGCATGAGGAGTGAGGTGAGGAGGCTTTCAGGCCTCGAGTGTTACGTGTGCATATGCATATACATGCATGGATCGGACTGCATGCCGCAGTAGTATATTATATGGATCGGACTGCATGCCGCAGTAGTATATTATATGGATCGGACTGCACGCCGCAGTAGTATATTATATTGATCGGACTGCACGCCGCAGTAGTATATTATGTGGATCGGACTACACGCCGCAGTATTTTTACGCTTGGACTGTAGGAGCCCCTCCGGAGTCTGCACACACCCTCATTAAGCGCAGGGTACCCATGGATCGGGCTACACGCCGTAACGGTCATATGCATTGCATTGCATTCATGCATTCACTCCTGTTTGTACTAAGTGGCATGACATTTAGCACTCATATATCATTGGCATACATACTGTTACTTGCCTTGTTGACCAGATACCCTGGTGTTATATATTAAGGAGTG
>MU690813.1:38561-51880 GCA_026770625.1 Nicotiana glauca
GAAGTGATCATTGGAGTCATTAATGAGTACAAACAGATTTGATTTCAGCTTGTTAGAAAGGTAATATCGAGGTTTGGCTCGAAAATCTGTTGTAGTATCATTCAAGAGGGAAATGGATTCATGAATGGTTGATCTGAGTGGTGGGTTCAGTATATTGCGTGTTCAGTTGCCGTTGGTAGTAGATGAAGGTATTGAAATGAGACTTTATCTAACAAGAGATTTTCTATCGATATTTGGTTGTCGTGGGCAGCTTTTGTGAATGGAAGTTATCGCTGCATGTGTTTGAGTTATGTGGTCTATCATGTGATTGCAGCCGAGGTTGCAGGTATGGATTATTACAGATGGTTCGGGTTTATTCTGAGTAAAAATGTGAGGTTCTGATCTTGTGTAAGATTTCAGAGGATGAAATGTAGTTCTATGGTTTATGGACTAAATGTGTTGAAAAAAAAAATTCAGCTATATTGTGTTGTTGGACCTATGTGAGATAGGGTGACGTGGGATCACCCTGGTTTATATGCATGGTAAAGTTATTCAGCTATTGGTGAACTTCTAGTACACCTTTGGGTACGCTCGAGGATGAGCGTTTGTTTAAGTTGGGGAGGATGTGATGACCCGACCCGTCGTCTTATGTGTCACTGCTCCGTTTCCCACTTATTGTGTTGCTTCATGTTTCAATATCAGTATTAGAGTCGATCGGGTGTAATTGAATTGGTTTTGTTTGGAAATAAGGCACATAGCCTCTTAGAAGAAAGCTTGTTTTAGAAAAGTCAACTGGAAGTTGACTATGTGGTTAGAGAGCTCGGATGTGAATTCCGGTGGTTCGGCTAGTTTCGGGTGATAATTTATGACTTAGGAGTGTGATCGGAATTGGATTTGGAGGTCCGGTGTAGAATTAGGCTTGAATTGGTGAAGTTTGAATTTTGGCGAATTCCGATTGATAGGTGAGATTTTGATCCGAGGGTCGGAATGGAATTTCCGAGAGTTGCTGTATCTTCATTAGGTGATTTTGGATATGTCTGCAAATTTTTAGGTCAATCGGACGTCGTTTGTTCGGGTTTTTGATCGAATGTGAGTTTCGGAAGTTTTAGTTAATCTTAGGCTTGAATCCGTTGTGATTTGGTGATTTTTGTGTTAATGGACATGTTTTGATGATTGGAACAAGTTCGTATGATATTTTGGAGTAGGTTGGTATTTTTGGTTGGGGTCCCGGGGGCCTCGGGGTGATTTCGGGGGTTCAAACGGACCATTTTTGGTTGGTATTGAGATCAGTTTTTTCTGGTACAGGTGTTGCAAACTGTTGTTCATCGCGTTCGCGTGGTGATGGAAGTGAATGCGTAGAGTAATTTTGGGAGCCTGGGAGTTATGCCTTCGCGTTCGCGAGTGAGATGATGCGAACGCGTAATTGTGGAGTCTGGTGATTCGCGTTCGCATTAAGTTATCCGCGTTCGCGAAGGAGGAATTGGGATCAGTGGAATTTTACTATACGCGTTCGCGTGAGAGGAGGATGCGTTCGCGTGGAGTCAGGCCATTGGGCATCGCGTCCATGTGGAATATGTCGCGTTCGCACAGTGGAAGGAAGCTGTGTAACGCGTTTGTGTGGTCAAGGGTCGCGTTCGCGTAAGGTCTTTTTGAATTTTAAAAATGTTGGTCTTCGCGTTTGCTTGGCTTGTGTCGCGAACGCGATGAAGGAATTGCTGGGCGGACAGAAGGGTTTATAAACATTTCCTCCACGAGCTAAAGTCATTTTTCACCATTTGTTGAGCAAATTTGGGAGCTTTTGTCGAGGGATTAAGAGGGTTTCGACTAGGATTCGATTGGAGGTAAGTTTTATGAGTTAAATACATGATTTTATTGAAGATTCATCCATTAATTCTCTGAATTTGGGTATAAAATTTAAGAAGTTAGGGCTTGGTTTTTGGTAATGTAAAATTGGAATTTGAAGGGGCAATTGAACTCCGATTTTGNCCCGAGGGGCTTTTGACTATTCTGGACTGATTGAGGCCGAGGGCCATATGTGAGGGCATGAGGAGTGAGGTGAGGAGGCTTTCAGGCCTCGAGTGTTATGTGTGCATATGCATATACATGCATGGATCGGACTGCACGCCGCAGTAGTATATCATATGGATCGGACTGCACACCGCAGTAGTATATTATATGGATCGGACTGCACGCCGCAGTAGTATATTATATGGATCGGACTGCATGCCACAGTATTTTTGCACTTGGGCTGTAGGTGCCCCTCCGCAGTCTGTACACACCCCCAATAAGCGCAGGGTACGCATGGATCGGGCTATGCGCCGTAGCGGTCATATGCATTGCATTGCATTCATGCATTCACTCCTGTTTGTACTAAGTGGCATGACATTTAGCACTCATATATCATTGGCATACATACTGTTACTTGCCTTGTTGACCAGATACCCTGGTGTTATATATTAAGGAGTGCTGTGCCCAAGGGGCCGATTTATGAGTCAACTTGCTCTAACTGATATAGCATTCATATGCTTGGCTGTTGAAAAAGAAAAAGGGATATTTGTAAAAGAGATTTTTAACTGATCTTGAGATTTTCTAAAGGATTTTCACAGTATTACGGTTTTTCTCAAAGGGTTGTACTGACTTTTATAGCATTTTGGTGCGCCCATACGTGTTTTCTTATCGCTTAGTTATTATTCTCTCTTATTACCACTGAGTTGGAAGTACGCACTTTACTCTCTGCACCTTGCGTGCAGTTGCAGGTATTGTTCACTCGGTAACGGGTTATTAGCAGGACCGAAGGCCATATTGTGGTAGTTGAGCAAGGTGATCGTTAGCGTTCGCGGCACCGTATTCCATCTTTGAATTTCAGTTTTATCTTGTATATATATACTTTGTTGGCCCAATAATAGTGTCCCTACTCATTAGATGCTCGTGACTTGTGACATCCCGGTCCGGTTGTATTGTGATGAAATTAATAGTTAAACGCCAATAAGTTGTATCTTCAATTCATTATGTTTAATAGTTGTTAAAAAGAGGATTTGAGGTTGTTGGCTGGCCTTGTCTTCACGAGAGGCGCCATCACGATCGGGTTTGGGAATTGGGTCGTAACAATTGGTCCGTTTGAGATTCTTGATCGAGTGGGAGAGGTGGCTTATAGACTTGCATTTCCACCAAGCTTGTCAGTCGTGCATCCAATTTTTCATGCGTCTATGCTTCGAAGGTATCACGACGATCCTACCCATGTGTTAGACTTCAGCATTGTCCAGTTGGACAAGGATTTATCTTATGAGGAGGAGCCGGTAGCTATTCTAGACCGACAGGTTCGTCAGTTGAGATCTAGGAGTTTTCCCTCTGTTCGTGTTCAGTGGAGAGGTCAGCTCCTCGAGTCCTCACCTGGGAGTCTGAGTCTGATATGCGGAGCCGTTATCCCCATCTTTTCCCCGACTCAGGTACTTCTTTCTTTTGTCCGTTCGAGGATGAACGGTTGTTTTAGAGGTGGAGGATATGATGACCCAAAGGGTCATCACCTGTTTCCTCAATCATTCCGTGCTTCCGAGGCCTTAAAAACCTTATTTTTACTTACCTCGATTTGTGTGCGCAGTCCGGGCGTGTAGCCAGAAAGTTTAAATATGATTTCTTTGTAAAAATTAATGAATTTTAATATTAATATGATTAAAGTTGACTTTGGTCAACATTTTGGGTAAATAGACCCGGACCCGAGATTGGATGGTCCCGAAAGGTCCGTAGAAAAATATGGGACTCAGGCATATGCCCGGAGTCGAATTTCGAGGTCTAGAGCCCGAGAAAAGAATTTTTCCGTGAAATTATTTTTATGAAATTATTAAGAAAAATGGAAAGGAATTTGATCAGAAGACTATGGTATTAGGCTCGTATTTTGGTTCCGACGTCCGGTACAAGTCTTATGTGTGATTTAAGCGCTTTCTGTAAAATGTGGTTGAAATTGGACGTCGTTTGACGTGTTTCGGATCTAAATATCTAAAATTTGAAGTTTATGAAGTTAGAATGAAATATGATGATTTGAGGTTTGATTCATTGATTTTGATGTTATTTTGGCGATTTGATCGCCCGATCAAGTTCGTATGAGATTGTTGAGTTAGTGTATGTTTGGTTAGGAGCCCCGAGGTCTCGGAAGTGATTCAGAGGTGGTTCGAGGTGTTTTAAACTTAGGAGATGTAGCAGATTTTCTGCAATTTTTGCACAGCTTTTTCCTTCTTCGCGATCGCGGCTTTCAGCCCGCGTTCGCGTACCTTTGAGCTTTCCCTTCTTCGCGTTCGCGGCTCAGTCCCTACGTTCGCATAGCTTTGATCCTCCCTTCATCATGTTCGCGAACCCCGTATTGTGCTCGCATAGACCAAACTCCAGACCCCAACACTTTTCTTCTACGCGTTCGCGTTTGCCTCCACGCGATCGTGATGACTTGCCCAGCTTACCCTTCGCGAAGCGGCTCCCTTCCCGCGAACGCGGAGGGCATTTTTTCCCAGTCATTTTTAAAAGCCAAAAATAGAACCATTACGGGTTTTATCCCAAATTTCACACGATCTCTCTTCTTCCCCAAGCTCTAGGACTCCATTTAAGCCCCTATTCTCCAAGACCACTTGAATATCGTGGTTTCGGAGTCGGATTTTATAGGAAAGGTGGTATTTAAGGGTTGATTGCTATTCTTTGGACCAAGGTAAGTGTTTGATCTAACTTTGGCTTGAGGGAATAGGATTAGGGTATTATTTGCTAATTGCTAAATGTTGAGTACGGTGTATAGGCATGGTAATGAGTATCTATACACTGGTGTCTAGCATGACCGTGAGTCCTTACTTGTATATAATCCGATTTTATAACGACTCTTCCATGCTTAATTGATAAATTCTATGAAATGTGAAGAGTATAAAGACTAATTATGAATTGTAATTCTTTGGAGAGTTGGCTCGAACGATAAAAAGACTATTGAGTAAGAAATGAAAGAAAATGAAAGAGATAGGATTAATCCTTTGCCGGGATGGTTTGAGTATATTGATTATCCCCCTTGGCGGGATGTGAAAGTTATTGTTATTGCTCTCTTACCGGGATTTAGCTATTTATTGTGTTCTCCCTTACCGAGACGTTTCTTATTATTTGTCTATCTCCTCGCCCCGTTTGGTTGTGACTACTGTCTGGTTGAGAAAGAGTGATGATGCACGAAGGGTCATTCCGTGCCATGTTTTGATTATATTTGCACGAAGGGTCATTCCGTGTCATGTTTTGATTATATTGCACGAAGGGTCATTCCGTGCCATGTTTTGATTATTTATGCACGAAGGAACATTCCGTGTCCTGATTTGATTACAATTGCACGAAGGATTATTCCCGTGCAATGATATGACAGTTATGTGAGGAAAAAATATGAAGGTTGATGCCGTGCACTTTATTTGATTGCTTTTGGTGAGAATGAGAGTAAAAGCACGAAGGTTGATGCTGTGCAACTGTTAATTTTTCTGTTTTCATTAATTATTGTTATTGCACGATTTCTTGCTTAAATTGCTGACTTTATATCCGGACTGTACTTCCCCCATAGTATGCTCCCCCCTCTTAACTGTTTAATTTCTGTATTTTATATATATATATATATATATCGAACTGCTAAGGTTGTTTTGGTAGTCCTGTCTAGCCTCGTCACTACTTTGCCTGGGTTAGGCCAGACACTTACCAGCACATGGGGTCGGTTGTGCTGATGCTACACTTCTGTGCTCTTTTGCACAGATCACGGTACCAGAGCAACTTTTGGACCACAACAGTAGTTGATTGGGAGCTGACTTCAGTCCAGGGACTTTCGAGGTAGCCTAGCTGGCGTCCACAGGCCGGAGTCCCTTCTATGTTATTAGTTTATTTTCCTTGTACCGAGGCAAACACTGATGTACTTCTATTCAAACTTGTTTTTAGCACTCTTTAGTAGTTCGTGACTTAGTGACACCGAATTTGGGTAGAGATGTTATTGAACTTTTGCATTTTGGTTTTTAGTTATCTATGCTTTTTAATACTTCCGCTTTTATTTAAATGACTCATTTTATTCATATTGTTGAGATGTTATCAGAGAATGTTTTAAATGCTTGGCTTGCCTAGCTCCAATAGTAGGCGCCATCACGACTCCCGATGGTGGAAAATCCGGATCGTGACAATCAATTTTGATGGCTTTAATTAAAGAATAGAACCTAACAACTTGGGGTGTGTTTGGTACGAAGGAAAATATCTTCTGAAAAATATTTTTCAATTTTTCCATGTTTCCTTATCAATTCATTTTCGTCCAATTGGAGAAAAATATTTTCCTTATCAAGAGAAGGGAAAATATTTTCCAAAACTCCTTCTCAACCTTCCCCACCCCCTCTCCAAAAAAGGCAATGAATCTTATTCTGTCTATTGTTGCCAAGTGCCAAACCCTATGAACAACTTAGAGATGAAGTATTGGATGGGGGATGGCTTGAAGGGAATTCCTTTCTTGTCTAATACAAAATTTAATATAAAAAAATACTTTTCAGAAAAATAAAAAGACAAAACAATTTATTTTTCCGGCTACGGATTTATGGAACCTCACTTACTAGTTTGAAGTTGAAAAATAAATTCCATTTGGGGCCAGAAAGTGATCCTCTATTGTTAATCTTGAGAGATTCCACAAAAAAATCTAACAAGTGGGGTCTGGAGAGGTAGAATGTGCGCATACCTTACTCCTTACTCCTACCTGGAGGAGTATAGAGGGTATTTCCGGAAGACTCTTGGCTCAAAAAAAAAAGAGACAATAGATCCATACCAGCAACAACAACAAAAGTTGACCTTACATATGCAGGGTAATTTTTCGCCTTCTGCCCCCTAGATCCCCAACTCACCCACCCCACCCCACCACCCCACCCAACTCCCCTAGCCTAACCCACTGAAGAATATTGGCTAGAAGTATGTATTACTTCCAAAAATGGTACCTGTTGTCCTTAGAATGGTGCCAGAGTTAAGTCTATTTTACTATGGCCCATAACTAGATAACTGTTGTTAGCAGTATATGCATATCTTATTCATGATCCAAGAACCATGTTATTTGATACGAGTTAAATAAAATAGCGCAATAAAAGAAGAAGTTGAGCAGTAGAAGAAGAAGCTGCAGCTGGAAATAAAGTTGTAACAGAATCCGGAAGTTAGTTAAAGTAGTTACAAGTTAGTTAAGGCAGTTATATTAGTTAGAGGATAGCTTCCAAGTTGTATTTTTCTAGAATCTTCAGTTGAGCCTATATAGATGAATCACTTGTAATAGAAGGACACTATTGGAGTTAATACAATCTATTCCCTTCTGAATTTTCTTCCTTGAGCTATACTCTCGCTAATTGCTTGACATAGCCATCACCTTCTTCGAGATTAAGCTCCTAGATTGATTTCATTTCCTATTTCTACTACATTGTATCATTTGGTATCAGAGCTTCACGTCCTTGGCATTTCCAATCATGACACATAGCAAAAATTCAGAGGAATCTGCTGAAGAGTGGGAAGATAAACTGATAGCCATTAACGATCAACTGCAAAAGTTGATGGATGGAATGATGATCATAAACTAGCGGAATGTACAAACTGACAAGGAATTGTTGGAATTGAAGGAGTATATGGGATCGATGAATCGGAAACATAAGGAAAAGGAGCAAGTTAGAGCGGAATCTTCTAATGATCGAGCTGGTTCCATAGAGATTCAGCAGGAAGGAATGATCAGAGATGGTCACCATAATGTAACTACTAATGGTAATTTTCTTACTCGATACTCTAAGCTTGAATTTCCTCGATTTTCTGGTTGTGATTTGAAGAACTGGTTGTATAAAGTCGATCAATTCTTTTCTATGGATGAAGTTGCTTTTGATCAAAGAGTTAAGGTAGCATCTATCCATTTTGATGGAGAGGCCATTGCTTAGCATAGATCATTCATGAGGTCTAGGAATTCTGTGTTAGATCCTACTTGGACTGAGTATGTGTTGGCATTGAATGAAAGATTTGGAGATGGATTCGAAGATCATATGGAGGCATTGAAAAATCTGCAACAAACTGGTAGTGTTAGGGATTACCAGGCAGAATTTGATAGACTTGTAACTGGTGTTAATTTGTCTAATGAAAATGCAATTAGTTATTTTCTAGGAGGCCTTAAACCAGAATTGAACAAAGCTGTGAGAATTCAATCGCCTAGAACATTATTACAAGCCTACAGAATTGCGAGATTGCAGGAGGAAGTGTTTGAGGCTCAAGCTCAGTCATGGGGTCTCAAACCTATTATAAGAACTAACAATGGCATATTACCTGCCCCTAATTTCAATAAACTCCAGTATAACCAAAATAACCCATTATCAAACTCCACTAACAAAAGGCCTTTTGAACCTAACCTTGCAAAAAACACTAAAATTCCCGGTACGAGATTGAGCACAACTGAAATGGATGAGAGGAGGTCTAAAGGATTATGTTTTTTTGTGATGATAAGTATGTACCAGGTCATAAGTGTAAGGATAACAAACAAATATATTTAGTGGAGGTGACAGAAGAGGAAGGGGTGGAATTGGAGGAACCAGAAGATATGACACAAGAATTAATGGTGGATTCAAATGAGTTTATGGCTATATCTTTACAAGCATTTACAGGTGCAACATGATATCAGACTATTAGAGTCACAGGGTATCATGAGAAGAGGCCTTTACAAGTGTTGATAGATACTGAGAGCACTCACAATTTTATTAATGAGAAAGTAGCTGCAAGATTGGGTTGCAAAGCTTGCTCTATTCAAAAGCAATCTGTCAGTGTAGCTGATGGAAGAAAAGTGCAGACTGCTTCAGTTTGTAAGAACTTGCAATGGAAAAATATAGATATTGTTTTGGGTGTGCAATGGTTGAATACATTGGGAAGGCTACTGTTTGACTTCAAAAAGAGAACCATTGAATTTAGGTATCAAGGAAAAAAGCATGTTCTTAGGGGTGCAAATGACCAGCTTAAGGATGCTAAAGCTAAAGGGTTGGTAAGGAAGGAGGTAACAGATGCACAATTCTTTATGATGACAGTAGTAACCAGTAGGGATGAAGATATCTTTTGCCATAGTATACAAGCTACACCAAGAGCTGAGACCTTACCAGACTTGACATCTCTTATTAAATAATTTTCTTGCATCTTTGAGTTACCTACTACATTGACACCTCACAGGGGATCTTATGATCATAGAATACCTCTTAAGAAAGCTTATAATCTTGTTAATAAAAGACCTTACAGATATCCTGGAATCAAGAAGGATATAATTGAGAAATTGGTACAGGAAATGCTAGATCAAGGGGTTATACAGCATAGTACCAATCCATATGCATCTCCAGTAGTTTTGGTTGGAAAAAAAGATGGTAGTTGGAGGCTTTGTGTGGATTACAGGTATTTGAATCAGATGACTATTAAGGATAAGTTCCCTATTCCCATGATTGAAGATTTGCTTGATGAATTAAGTGTGTAGACGTGTGATTTTTGACCCTCCCCGAGATTTTTTATATATTTAGTGTAAAATATTTAGTTAGGTCTGATATAGCTATTTCAGCTAATTTTGACTCTTTTACTTTATTCCATCACAAAATGAAAAAAAAATTACAAAAAAGATATATAAATTTTAGTTTATGTATTTCTCGTAAACTTGGAAAATAAAAAAATAGCACCTTATTTTTATTTCGAAAATTAAAAAAAAATAATTTTATTAATGTTTTGTAGTCATTTTAATCTTTTAAAAATACAAAAATAGTACTTTATATTTTAATCTTTATATAAAAATGAAAATTACAAAAACAAAATAGTTTCATTAATATTTTTGTAGTTACTTTAATCTTGAAAAAATATATAAATAGTTTTGTTTTAATTGTGAGTTTTATTTTTATAATTATTTTTCTACGTAGGATTAATTGAATAATATCGTGTTCTTATTCTCGGTTCCGGGCAAAAAATAATATTCGGGTTCAAACTACCCGTTTTTAGGTCTAATTTTCGGACCTAGCCTATAACAACCTAAGCACAATACCCATAACCAACCCCATTACCCTAAAATCCTAGAATAGTGGGAGACACCTTTTGCATATTTTGAGGCAAGATTTACGGATATGTGGAGTTCACGGATAAAAAAAACATTGATAAAGAGGAGCAGATTTTTCTCTCACGTAAAGGAGGGAATAAAAAACAAAGAAAAAGGGATACAAAAAAAGATGACTGTTTCATCATCTTCCAAAAAGGAGAATGCATACAAACCATGAGATATACACTACACTATTGATTCATCTTCTCCAGAGAGATCAATGAACCAAAAAACGCTCCAGCCCTCCTACACCATCGTCGACCACTTTCCGTCGACAAACCTCCATTAACGTCCGACCACCCAACCCCGCGTCGTCCAGCCTCACGTCCAAACGACCACCAGCTACTGCCCATCGTCAACCCATCACCACCAGCGTCGTCAACCCACATCGACGTCGAACAACCTTCACGTCCAGCGGCTTTGTCGCCGGAAACCAAACGACAAACCAACCTGCTGCGTCGTCCAGCAACCAGTGTTGTTTCACTCCATCCCTGTCGTCCTTCTGCTCGTCACCACCAGCAACACGTCGTCACAAACCAACCATCGAACACCATCGTTAACAACCAGTCGACCAACCTCCACCAGTCCAACGTCCACCTACAAACAACCTCCAGTCCATCGTGCAACCAACAGCAACGAACCAGCCCTCCGTCGCAGACCACTGCCACAAACCAACCATCGAACACCATAGCCAAACGACCCTCAAACAGTAACGAACCTGCTTCGTCGCCCCAGCTTCTCCTTCAGTACGAAAAACCAGTAGCAGCCAACATCTCGGGTCGCTGCCAGTCTTGGTTCGAGTTTTCTTGTTTCCGTTGAGGTCGTTGTTATTCGTCGAGGTCTGGTACGTCGAGGTCGCTATCCAAGGTTTCCGGAACTCGGAGTTCTAGCAATGTGAGGTCCGTTATCTTTATTTGACTGTATTGGGAATGTTTAGTTTTATTCACTGTTATGAGCAATTAAAAGCAATATTGTAGCTTATTTGAGATTATCATTTCTCTGTTTTACTACCTTCATGTCTTTGCTAAAATGATTAGATACATTTTATTAATATTAAGTTGGTTCAATTGAGTCATATCCATGATGTAACTTTTGTAGTGTTCATGTGGTTAGTTTTTTTATTTATTATTTTTTTATTCTTTCTCGTAATATCAATAGTGAGCTTTTAATTCCAATGTGTAAATATAGAAATATGTGATTGAAAGATTCGGAGACGTAGTTGTAGTTGTAACACTTGACTTCAAATTAGTTTTAAATATGAATATCCGTAGTTTGGTTTAGTTGAGTACAATCCTTTAAAACTAGAACTCGAGATGAGCCTCGCTAAATAAAACACATAAATTGCGGGGCCCTCATAAATGTATATATATTAAAAATACTTAGACTTCGGGATGGGCCGTTTAGCGAATTTTGCGGCCTTCCCCAAAATAATAACGCGTTAGACTCTTTAGGCGCGTGCTTAATAATTTTACCTTCTTAAACTCGGGTGCACATTTATGTGACCCAAATCCAAATCTCAACGTAGTCGAAATGCGTCGATAATCACGGGTTCATTGATTGTGACGTGGTTCAAGATGCATTTCCATGACGTTGTAATTCTTTTAAAAAATAACGAATGAGACGAGCCTCGACAAACAAAAATACATAAGCCGCGGGGCCCTATATATGTGTTTGTAAAATTACTTAGATTTAGGGATGAGCCGTTTAGCAAATTTCATGGCCTTACCCAAAATAATGATACGATAGTCGCTTTAGGCGCGCCATTAATAATTTACTTTCTTAAATATGGGTGCGCATTTATGTGACCCAAAATCAAATCTCAACGGGGTCAAAATGTGTCAATAATCACGGGTATATTGACTGTGACGTGGTTCGAGATACGTTTTCACAACGTTGCAATTCTCTGTAAAATAATAATAATAACAAAATTGATAAAAGCGGTTAAAAAGTCAAAATTTGCATATAAGTTCATAATTGTTAAAAATTAGATAATAAAGCCGAATGTAACAGTTGAGCGATCGTGCTAGAACCACGGAACTCGGGAATGCCTAACACCTTCTCCCGGGTTAACAAAATTCCTTATCCGGATTTCTGGTGCGCGGACTGTTAAACAGAGTCAATATTTTCCTCAATTCGGGATTAAACCGGTGACTTGGGACACCATAAAATGTCCCAAGTGGCGACTCTGATCCTTTTAATAAATTCCGTTTTGATTGTCCTTTAATTGAAAAAACTCCTTTACCACGCCCTTCGCGGGTGCTGTAGCGCCGAAAAGAGGTGTGACAGCTCTGGCGACTCTGCTGGGGACCGAACCCAAAATCTCTGGTTCAGGGTTCAGAATTCGAGCTTAGATATATTGTTGTATTTCGTTTTGTTGATTTGATTTTATTTCATGTTCCATGCCTGTGAGCACGTGATTTTTGCTCTCACGACAATTACTCCCAAAAGTACAAAATAAAATAGTTTTGTATCGCATTTGATTTTTTGTGGATTGTGTATTATCTTTCTTTAGCATTTGTATGTGTGTGTTTATTTGTTTGAACTGATTAGAAATAAAAAAATACGTGTTACATGCATTTAAGAATTAATTAACCATAAAGTGGTTAGAAAAGAAAATTACAAAAAAAAAATATGCATCTTGTCCTTTGTCATTTAGTAATTTAAAATGTGTAATTTGCATTAATTGTTTGTGTGTTAATTAATAGGTGTGTGATTTCATTTCTTTTAATTTGTGTAGAGTGTGTTTAGTTTAATTGTGGTTAGTTAAGAAAGTGGGAAAATGGCTAGAAATGCAAATAAACCAGGCCCAAACCAGCATTTGGCCCAGTCCACAGAAGGCTAGTCTCAGGGACGTCAAAACGACGTCATCTCCAGGCCCTCCATCAGGACCGTTGATCGAATCAAATCTAACAGTTCAGTTCAGCTCATTCATTAAGCCAAACGACGCCGTTCACGGGCATTTAATCTGAGCCGTTCACCCTGTTTCATCCAACGATCCCAGGCTATCCCAGATACCCGACCCATTAAACCCCGGACCAACCCATTCCCCCACTTAACCAAACGACATCGTTCCTCTCCAGAGAATTTATCCAGGCCGTCGATCTCATCAGATCCAATGACCAGGATCAATTCTCTAGCTAACTATATAATCCCAGTTCCTTACCCCACCCCCTATCCAAACACTCCCCTCCATCATCGTCTCTCTCAGAGACGAACCTCCAAGAACCCTAGCCAGCCGCCACCCTTCCCC
>MU690815.1:0-11661 GCA_026770625.1 Nicotiana glauca
ATATATATATATATATATATATATATATTTTACGTCGACGGTGCTCACAGGGGGTGTGTACAGACTCCGGAGGGTCTCCTACAATCCAAGCGCAATAACCAAGCCATCTCGTGGCAACAACCAGACCATCGGTCTTAATATCATATACCATTGCTGCGGTGTGCAGCCCGAGCCATACATAATTTCCAGAAAGTCAACATAAGCCCTTTAGGCACTTTCAAAACAATAATCCACACCCCAAAATATCATTTAGATATCACTTGAGTTTCCAAGTTTAGGAAAAAGAAAGGGGGTTGAGTTTGCAAAACAGTTCTGAAAACCCTAGAAAAGGTTAAACAATGAGTAGAGTATGCAAATCCGTAAAATCAATCCCTGAAGGATCCAGATAACCGGCACAAAGTCCAAGTACAATAGTCAAACCAAGTAACAATGGTTTCCCACAAGTTCTAATAGAAAATCACAGTAAAAACACCACCGGGACGGACCGAGTCACATCCCCAATAACCAACAGTCCCGCACTCGTCATAGAGCACGTGCCTCGCCTCAATAGAGCGGTACGATGTGAAATACCAGGGTTTTCAAACCCTCAGTTCATCATTTACACTCATTACTCACCTCGAGCTGGCCCAAAATCTAGCTCGCTATACCTTTTCCTCTCGAATTGGACTCCTCGTGCGACAAATCTGAGCAAAACCACAAGAAATACATTACAATAGGCTAAGGGAATATAACCCAATCGAAAAGACTCAAAAAACGTCGAAAAAAACGAAGTTGGCAAAACCCGAGCCCCGGGCCCACTTCTCTAAAAATTACAAAATTTACACCACTGGATTCCTCGTCTCATCACGAGTCTATGCATATTAAATTTTCCAAAATCGGAGTCCATTTTGGCCCTCCAAATTCCATTTTTTTACACCATAACTTCTCAAGCCTTATCTTACCCAATTTTGGTGAATTTCCACTAATTTCCATGATAAATCTACCATAAACTCGAATATTTAGGCAAAGGAACTTACCCCCAATCGATTCTCAGTCAAAACCCTCGAAAATTCTTGCCCAAAGCTCTCCAAGTCGTTCAAAAATGGTGGAAACTACCTCTTGCTCGCAGATGAAATATAACATTTAAAACCCTTCTGTTCACAGCAACTTTCGCTTCTGCGGTCCCGCTTCCGCTTATGCGGCCAAAAATCCGCTTATGCGATTCTCACTTAAAAACCCAATCTTCGCTTTTGCGACTCGAACTCCGCTTCTGCGGTTCACCCAAGACCGCTTCTGCAGTTATTTACTCGCTCCTGCGGACCCGCTGATGCGAAAAAGGGTCCGCTCATGCAGAGCTCCTCAACCCCACACGAAATCACTTCTGTACTCTTCTACTCGTTTTTGCGGAACCGCTTCTGCGGTCCATTTCCGCAGAAGCGGAAATACCAGATGACAGCAATATCAGACCTGAAGCAACTTCAAAAACTCTCGTTTAGACACTCGAATTCACCCCGAGGCCCCCAGGACCTCAACCAAAAACACCAACACAACCTAAAACCTCATTCAAACTTGCTCCAACCCTCAAAACACATCAAATAACGCTAAAACCATCAATTCACATCGGATTCAAGCCTAAGTTTCTTAAAAAGTTTCAAAATACGCATTCGATCAAAAACCCGACCAAAACACCTCCGAATGACCTGAAATTTTTCACACATATCTAAAATCACCTGACGGAGCTACTGCAACTCTCGGAATTCCATTCCGACCCTCGGATCAAAATCTCACCTATCAACCGGAATCAAAACACTACTTCGCCCAATTCAAGCCTAATTCTATACAGGACCTCCAAAATAACTGCCGATCACACTCTTAAGTCACAAATCCTCCCCCGAAGCTAACCGAATCACCGGAATTCACATCCGAGCCCTCTAACTTAATAGTCAACATCCGGTTGACCTTTCCAACATAACTCAAAGAGAGTAAGTGTCTCCTTTCCTATCCAAACCAATTCAACTCTAACTCACCCGATGTCAATAATGAAATATGATGAAGCAATACTTAGGGAAAACGGGGCTGTAATCCATGAGACGATGGGCCGGGTCATCACATCCTCCCCAATTTAAACAAACGCTCGTCCTCGAGCGGGTCAAGAAACATACCTGAAATCTCAAATAGGTGAGGATATATACTCTACATCTTCTGCTCGGTCTCCCAGGTAGCCTTCTCCACGGGCCGACCTCTCTACTGCACCTTCACCGAAGCTATATCCTTAGATCTCAATCTCCGAACCTGATGACCCAAAATAGCCACTGGCTCTACATCATAAGTCAAGTCATCATCTAACTGGACCGTGCTGAAGTCTAACACATGAGACGGGTCCCCAACATACTTCCGGAGCATAGAAACATGAAATACCGGATGGACCCCCGACAAGCAAGGTGGCAAAGCAAGCATATAGGCCACCTCCCCAATCCTCCTAAGTATCTCAAATGGGCCAATGAACCGCGGACTCAACTTCCCTTTCTTTCCGAATCTCATAACGCCCTTCATAGGCGAAACCTTCAACAAAACCTTTTTGCCCACCATATAAGATACATCCCGAACCTTCCGGTCCGCATAACTCTTCTGACGCGACTGAGCGGTACTAAGTCTCTCCTGGAACACTCTTACCTTCTCTAAGGCATCCTGGACCAACTCTGTCCCTAATAGTCTAGCCTCGCCGGGCTCAAACCACCCAACTGGAGATCTACACCGTCTCCCATATAAGGCCTCATACGGCGCCATCTGAATGCTGGACTGATAGCTGTTATTGTAAGCAAACTCCGCAAGTGGCAAGAACTCAGCCCAAGAATCTCCAAAATCAATAACACATGCATGCAACATGTCCTCCAATATCTGAATGGTACGCTCGGACTGCCCGTCCGTCTGAGGATGAAAACTTTTCTCAACTCTACCTGTGAGCCCAACTCCCGCCGAAAAGTCCTCCAAAACTGGGAAGTAAACTGAGTACCCCTATCTGAGATAATGGAAACTGGGACCCCATGCAACCGTACAACCTCCCGGATGAAAATCTCCGCTAACCTCTACGAAGAATAGGTAGTACACACCGGAATGAAGTGCGCGGACTTGGTCAGCCAATCCACAATCACCCAAATCAAATCAAACTTCCTCGCCGTCCAAGGGAGACCGCTCAAAAAATCCATAGTAATCCTCTCCCACTTTCACTCGGGAATATCTATGCGCCGAAGTACACCACCGGGCCTCTGATGTTCATTTTTCACTTGTTGACAGTTGAGACACCGAGCTACATGAATCCTTTTTCATTCTCCTCCACCAATAATGCTGTCTCAAATCCTGATACATTTTTACGGCACCCGAATGAATGGAATACCGCGAGCTGTGGGCCTCCTCTAATATCAACTCCCGAAGCCCATCCACATTGGGCACGCAAATTCGGCCCTGCATCCTCATCACACCATCATCATCAATAGTTACATCTCTGGCATCATCATGCTGGACCCTGTCCTTAAGGACAAGCAGATGGAGATCATCAAACTGACGCTCTCTAATGCGGTCATACAAGGAAGATCGGGAAACTACACAAGCCAAGACCCGACTAGGCTCCAAAATATCTAGCCTCACCATCCGATTGGCCAAAGCCTAGACATCAACTGCAAAGGGCCTCTCCCCAACTGGAATGCACGCCAAACTACCCATACTCACCGCCTTCCGGCTCAAAGCATCGGCCACTACATTGGGCTTCCCCGGATGGTACAAAATGGTAATGTTATAGTCCTTGAGTAACTCAAGCCACCTCCGCTGCCTCAAATTAAGATCCTTCTGTTTGAACAAATGCTGAAGGTTGCGATGATCAGTATATACCTCACAAGATAAGCCATATAAGTAGTGCCTCCAAATCTTCAAAGCATGTACTATAGCAGCCAACTCCAAATCATGTACATGGTAGTTTTTCTCATAAGGCTTCAACTGAAGAGAAGCATATGCAATGACTCTACCCTCCTGCATCAACACACATCCGATCCCAACTCTCAAAGCATCATAATACACGGTGCAAGAACCTGAAGCTGATGGCAAAACTAACACCGGAGCTGTGGTTAAAGTTGTCTTGAGCTTCTGAAAGCTCTCCTCGCACTCGTCTGACCATACAAATGGTGCACCCTTATGCGCCAACTTGGTCAAGGACGAAGCAATGGATGAAAAACCCTGGACAAACCGGCGATAATACCCGGCCAAACCGAGGAAACTCCGAATCTCCGTGGCTGAGGACGGTCTAGGCCAACTCTGCACTGCCTCTATCTTCTTTGGATCAACCTGAATACCATCACTGGACACCACGTGTCCTAGAAAAGCCACAGAACCAAGCCAGAACTCACACTTGGAGAACTTTGCATAAAGCTTCTCCTCTCTCATTCTCTGTAATACCACTCTCAAATGCGGAGCATGCTCCTCTTGGCTACACGAGTACACTAGGATATCATCAATGAAAATGATAACAAATGAATCCAGATACGGCCGAAATACGCTGTTCATCAGACATGAACGCGACTGGGGCTTTAGTCAGCCCAAAAGACATAACAAGAAACTCATAGTGCCCATATCTTGTTCTGAAAGCCGTCTTCATAATATCAGAATCCCTAATCTTCAGCTGGTGATAGCCTGAACAGAGATCAATCTTGGAGAATACCCTTACCCCCTAAAGCTGGTCAAACAAATCATCAATACGGGGTAAAGGATACTTGTTCTTCATTGTCACTTTGTTCAGTTGGCTATAGTCAATGCACATTCTCATTGTGCCATCCTTCTTTTCACAAATAGGACCGGTGCACCCCACAGTGACACACTAGGATGAATAAACCCCTTATCTAGGAGTTTCTGAAACTGCTCCTTCAATTCTTTTAACTCTGCTGGTGCCATACGATAAGGAGGAATAGAGATAGGCTGAGTGCTCGGCACCAGATCAATACCAAAATCAATATGCCTGTCCGGTGGCATGCCCGACAGGTCTGCAGGGAACACATCAGGGAAGTCCCTCACAACGAGAATAGAATCAAGACTAGGAGTCTCAGTTCCAACATCTCTCACAAAAGCCAAATACAATAGACAACCTTTCCCCACCATTCGCTGGGCCTTTAGAAAAGAGATCACCCTGCTGGGTACATAGTCAGTCATACCTCGCCATTCAATCCTCGGAACACCCGGAATAGCCAACGTAACTATCTTGGCATGACAGTCCAGAATAGCATGGTACGGAGATAGCCAATCCATACCCAGAATCATATTAAAATCCACCATGCCCAATAACAACAAGTCAACTCGGGTCTCCAGCCCCCCAATAGTCACCAGACAAGATCGATATACATAATCCACAATAACAGTATCACCCACCGGGGTGGATACGTGCACGGGCAAAGCAAGACAACCACGGGTCGTACCTAGATGATGGGAAAAATATGAAGACATATAAGAGTATGTAGATCCGGGATCAAATAAGACAGAAACATCCCTGTGGCAGACTGAGACAATACCTGTGATAACATCATCAGATGCAACGGCATCCCTCCTGTTTGGAAGAGCATAGAATCGGGTCTGACCTCCACCAGATCGGTCTTCACCCCTAGGGCAGCCCCTGGCTGCTGGCCCCCACCCCTACCTGACTGGGAGGGTTCTGAAGTAGATGGATAAGAAGATGAGGGCAGATCCCTCTATTGAAACCGGTCACCACGACGCCGAGGAGAATCCCTCTTCATATGGCCAAATTCACCGCACTCGTAACAACTGCCTTGTGCCGGAGAAGAGGTCTGAAGGGAACCCCATGCATCAGAGTGACTGGCTGACGCACTCGGTCTGGAGGAACCCTGAGCATATGGAGCTCGCGATGAACCCAGTGCCGGAAGAGCACTAAGAGATGGCTGACTCTGCTGATAACCCTGATGACCCCGACCGGAAGATGACCCACGATACTCAGAGCGGGCTGGCAGAGGAGGCCTGAATGAACGACCTCTGCCCTACTGGAATTGGCCGCTAGACGGAGCACCACTGAAGCTACCAGAACCTCGAGGCCTCTTGGCCTCCCTCTCCTCTCTATCCTGACGGTGAGCCATCTCAATATCACAAGCAATATTAACTTCATCCTCAAAGGAAATACCCAGAACTCTCTCTTGAGTCATCAGAACACGAAGGTGATAGTTAAGTCCATCTACAAACCTTTTGACCCTCTCTCTATCGGTCGGAACTATCCAGGAGGCATGACGAGCTAACTCAGAAAATCTCGCCTCATACTGGGTCACAGTCATGTCCCCCTATCGAAGCCACTCGAACTGCCTACGCAGCTTCTCCGTCTGAGACTATGGTACCCACTTCTCTAAAAAGACAGTGGAGAACTTTTGCCATGACAAAGGCGCTGCACCTGCCGTCCTATGCCGCTCATATGCCTCCCACCATGTGTAGGCAGTCCCAGTGAACTGAAATGCGGTGAATGCTACTCCGCTAGACTCCAAAATCCCTACCGTCCGAAGCATACACTGACACTTTTCAAGAAATCCCTGGGCATCCTCACCCTGAGAACCACTGAAAACTGGGGGCTAAAGCCTACTGAACCTCTCGAGACGACGCTGCTCATCGTCTGGCATAGCTGGAACCACAAAATCCTGATCTGGTACAACCGGCTGAGCTGGAGCTGCTCCTGGTGTCTGTAAACCCTGCATCACCTGCTCGGGTGTGCGAGCAGCGGGGGTTTGACTGCCTCCCCCTACCTGAGAAGTAGCTGCTACAGTGGTGGCTGAGACCACCTGGGCTAGGCCAATGCAAACTGATAGTATCTGGGCTAAGGTCTCCTGGAGACCTGGAATCATAATGGGCATTGCCGGTGCCTGAACAGGGGCTGCTGGAATTTCTGCAGTTGGAGTCTGGCCCTGAGCCTGGACAACTGGTGGGTCAACAGGTGCTGCCCCTGCTGCTCTGCATCGACCACGACCACGATCGCATCCACGACCTCGAGGGGGTGGTACTGGTGGTTGTTTGCCACGTCCGGTAGCATGGGTTCTCGCCATCTGCGAGAGAATAGAATACAAAATTTTAGTTCTCGGATCAACAAAGTCGCACGAAAAGAATTTCAAGAATAAGAAGTTTTCCTAAAGATTCTGCAGCCTGTTGAGGAGAAATACAGACGTCCCCGTACCGCTCCGCGAGACTCTACTAAATCGGCTCATGATTCGCGAGGCCAGGTAACCTAGGTTCCGATACCAAGTTGTCACGACCCAAAACCTGAGTTGTGATAGCGCCCAACACCTTGTTAGGCAAGCCTGAACATTTAACAGATACCCCAACCATTGAGTATTCAAGAGTTTAAAACACAATTATTAAATTACCAAACCATTAAACAAAAGGTTATAAATACGGGGGAAAATGTACTGAAGTCCAACAGAATACGGAAAATATAAGCCCAAAATAGGATCCGGTGTCACGACCATGAGCCTCTAATACATAGTGTCACCCTGACCATACTGTCTAGGAAGCAGAATAATAAAAGATAAAGGGTAGGAGGGAAGGATCAGGGCTGCAAACGCCAGGCAGCTACCTCGATGCTCCTAAAGAAATACTGACCAGCTAGATAGGTCCTCCCTCAGTCTGCGATGCACTTGAATCTGCACACAGGGTACAGGGAGTAAAGTGAGTACTCCGACTCAGTGAGTAATAGGCATAAATAACAACTGAAAGTAAGAAATTCACGGAAATACACAAGGCTTCTATAACAGGCAGTACCAAACCTTTAACAGTAAAACCGGTGAGTCAATAAAGTAATAGAACAGAATAATAACCATGACAGGTAACAGGTAAGAAATGATACAATGATGCAATGTAATGCAAATACCGGTACTCTCAAGTACCCACTGCGGCGTGCAGTCTGAGCCAACCATATACAAATACCGATACATTCAGGTACCCACTGTGTCGTGCAGTCTGAGCCAACCATATATATATATATATATATATATATATATATATATATATATATATATATTACATCGACGGTGCTCACAGGGGGTGTGTACAGACTCCGGAGGGGCTCCTACAACCCAAGCGCAATAACCAAGGCATCTCGTGGCAACAACCAGACCATCGGTCTTAATATCATATACCATTGCTGCGGCGTGCAGCCCGAGCCATCCATAATTTCCAGAAAGTCAACATAAGCCCTTTAGGCACTTTCAAAACAGTAATCCACAGCCCAAAATATTATTTAAATATCACTTGAGTTTCCAAGTTTAGGAAAAAGAAAGGGGGTTGAGTTTGCAAAACAGTATTGAAAACCCTAGAAAAGGTTAAACAATGAGCAGAGTATGCAAATCCGTAAAATCAATCCCTGAAGGATCCAGATAACCGGCACGAAGTCCAAGTACAATAGTCAAACCAAGTAACAATGGTGTCCCACAAGTTCTAATAGAAAATCACAGTAAAAACACCACCGGGATGGACCGAGTCACATCCCCAATAACCAACAGCCCCGCACTCGTCATAGAGCACGTGCCTCGCCTTAATATAGCGGTACGATGTGAAATACCGGGGTTTTCAAACCCTCAGTTCATCATTTTTACTCATTACTCACCTCAAGCTGGCCCAAAATCTAGCTCGCTATGCCATTTCCTCTCGAATTGGACTCCTCGTGCGACAAATCTGAGCAAAACCACAAGAAATACATTACAATAGGCTAAGGGAATATAACCCAATCGAAAAGACTCAAAAAACGTTGAAAAACACGAAGTTGGAAAAACCCGAGCCCCGGGCCCACTTCTCGAAAAATATCAAAATTTACACCATTGGATTCCTCGTCTCATCACGAGTCTATACATATCAAATTTACCAAAATCGGAGTCCATTTGGCCCTCCAAATTCCATTTTTTACACCATAACTTCTCAAGCCTTAACTTACCCCATTTTGGTGAATTTTCACTAATTTGCATGCTAAATCTACCATAAAATCGAATATTTAGGCAAAGGAACTTACCTCCAATCGATTCTCAGTCAAAACCCTCGAAAATTCTCGCCCAAAGCTCTCCAAGTCGTTCAAAAATGGTGGAAACTACCTCTTGCTCCAGGATGAAATATAACATTTAAAACCCTTCTGTTCACAACAACTTTCGCTTCTGCGGTCCCGCTTCCACTTATGCGGGACCGCTTCTGTGGACAAAAATCCGCTTAAGCGGTTCTCACTTAAAAACCCAATCTTTGCTTTTGCGACTCGAACTCCGCTTCTACGGTTATTTACTCGCTCTTGTGGACCCGTTGATGCGAAAAAGGGTCCGCTCATGCGGAGCTCCTCAACCCCACATGAAATCGCTTCTGTGCTCTTCTACCCGTTTCTGCGAAACCGCTTCTGCGGAATGCGAAACCACTTCTGCGGTCCATTTCCGCAGAAGTGGAAATACCAGATGACAACAATATCAGACCTGAAGCAACTTCAAAAACTTTCGTCTAGACACTCGAATTCACCCCGAGGACCCTGAGACCTCAACCAAAAATACCAACACAACCTAAAACTTCATTCAAACTTGCTCCAACCCTCAAAAGACATCAAACAATGCTAAAACCATCAATTCACATCGAATTCAAGCCTAAGTTTCTTAAAAACTTCCGAAATGTGCATTCGATCAAAAACCCGACCAAAACACCTCCGAATAACCTGAAATTTTGCACACATATCTAAAATCACCTGACGGAGCTACTGCAACTCTTGGAATTCCATTCCGACCATCGGATCAAAATCTCACCTATCAACCGGAATTCGCCAAAACACTACTACGCCCAATTCAAGCCTAATTCTACACCGGACCTCCAAAATAACTGCCGATCACACTCCTAAGTCACAAATCCTCCCTCGAAGCTAACCGAATCATCGGAATTCACATCCGAGCCTTCTAACTCAATAGTCAACATCCGATTGACTTTTTCAACATAAGTCTTCTCAAAGAGACTAAGTGTCTCCTTTCCTATCCGAACGAATCCAATTCAACTCTAACTCACCCGATGTCAATAATGAAACATGAAGAAGCAATACTTAGGGAAAACAGGGCTGTAATCCATGAGACGACGGGCCGGGTCGTCACACCCACGAGTTCAAATATGCAATTTGTTTTAAGATTCAACCCCAAATTGAGGTTGAATCACCCAAAATTCTCAAAACTCTAACTCTACCCAAAACCCCTAATTTCTACTTTGATTTCATAATTTGGGTCTAGGATTTCAGTAATTAATGAAGAAGAGTGAAGGAATTAGGTGGGAAATCACTTACCCAAAGACTTTGATGAAGAAGAGTTTCAAAAATCGCCCCTAGAGCTTGGAGAAGACAAGTTTCATGAAAAATGGGGAATAATCCCGTAACTATTCTGTTTTGAGCTTTTAAAATTAACTGGGAAAAAATGCCCTATTTGATTGCGGAGAAGGCATTGCGATCGCATAGGGTAATGATGAGTAAAGCATCGCGATTGCATTAGTCATTATGCGAACGCATAGAGGAAAAGCATAGGCAGTCCAGGTTTGGACTTAAGAGCGCGGAGTATCAATTGCGTTCGTGTTGAAGGAGCTGGCAAACCTATGCGATCGTGGAAGAGTGTATGCGATCGCATAGAAGAAATGCGGGCACATGGAAGGCTACACTATGCGATCGCAAAGCAACCTATGCGATCGCATAGAACTAAATACCAGAACGCCAAAACTGAGTTTTCTGCAATTTTCACTAAGTTGAAAATACCCCGAACCACCTCCGAATCACTCCCGAGCCCTCGAGGCTCCCAACCAATCATACACACTAACTCAACAACATCCTACGAACTTATCCGTGCGATCAAACCGCCAAAATAACATCAAAATCAATGAATCAAACCTCAAATTCCTTATTTTTCATTATAACTTCATAAACTTCAAATTTTTAATATTTAGGTCCGAAACACGTCAAATGACGTCCGATTTCGACCAAACTTTACAGAAATCGCTTAACACATATTTAAGACTTGTTCCGGGCGTTGGAACCAAAATACGAGCCCGATACCATAGTCTTTTAATCAATTTCCATTTCCATTTTCCTTAACTATTTCAGAAAAACAATTTCACAGAAAAGTTCGTTTACTCGGGTTCTAGACCTCGGAATTCGACTCCGGGCACATGCCCGAGTCCTATATTTTTTTACAGACCTTCCGGGAACGTCCAATCTTGGGTCCAGGTCTGTTTACCCAAAATGTTGACCAAAGTCAACTTTAATCATATTAATATTAAAATTCATCATTTTTCACACAGAATTCATATTTAAGCCTTCCGACTATACGCGCGGACTGCGCACGCAAGTCGAGGCAAGTAAAAGTGAGGTTTTCAAGGCCTCGGAAGCACGAACGAATTAATAAATAGGTGATGACCCTTTGGGTCATCACATCCTCAACCTCTAAAACAACCGTTCGTCCTCGAACGGACAAAAGAGAGAAGTACCTGAGTCGGGAAATAGATGAGGATAGCGCTCCGCATATCAGACTCAGACTCCCAGGTCGATGGCTTAGGAGGCTGACCTCTCCACTGGACACGCACTGAAGGAAAATTCTTCGACCTCAACTGTCGAACCTGTCGGTCTAGGATAGCTACCGGCTCCTCCTCGTAAGACAGATCCTTGTCCAA
>MU690815.1:12341-27409 GCA_026770625.1 Nicotiana glauca
TGAATGTTGTACTGGTAGCTGTTGTTGTAGGAGAACTCTGCTAAAGGCAAAAACTGTTCCCACGAGCCTCCAAAATCAATGACACAGGCTCGGAGCATATCCTCCAATATCTGAATAGTCCTCTCGGACTGGCCGTCCGTCTGAGGATGGAATGCTGTGCTCAACTGAACCTGGGTGCCCAACTCCTGCTGAACTGCTCTCTAGAAGCGCGAGGTAAACTGCGTACCCCGATCCGAAATGATAGATGCCGGCATCCCATGAAGGCGAACAATCTCCCGGATGTAGATCTCAGCTAACCTCTCCGATGAATAAGTGGCTGTGATAGGAATGAAATGCGCTGACTTGGTCAGCCTATCAACAATGACCCAAATAGCATCAAACTTCTTCGGAGTCATCGGAAGTCGAGTAACTAAATCAATGGTAATCCTCTCCCACTTTCACTCGGGAAGCTCAATCCTCTGAAACAAACCACCAGGCCTCTGATGCTCATACTTAACCTGCTGATAGTTCAAACATCGAGCCACATATGCAACAATATCTCTCTTCATCCTACACCACCAATAATACTGCCGCAAGTCCTGATACATCTTCGCGGCTCCTGGGTGAATAGAATACCGCGAACTATGGGCCTCCGCTAAGATCAACTCTCGAATCCCATTGACATTGGGCACACAAACTCGCCCCTGCAACCTCAAAATACCATCATCATCTAAAGTCATCTTCGTGGCACCTCCACGCTGCACCGTGTCTCTTAGGACACACAAATGGGGATCATCAAATTACCGATCACGGATACGCTCCAATAATGAAGAATGAGCGACCGTGCATGCTAACACTCTGCTAGGCTCAAAAATGTCCAACCTCACAAGTCGATTGGCCAAAGCCTGAATATCCAAAGCAAGCAGTCTCTGGCTGACCGGAAGATAAGCAAGACTACCCATGCTGGCGGACTTCCTACTCAATACATCGGCCACCACATTGGATCTCCCCGGGTGGGTCAAAATAGTAACATCATAATCCTTCAATAGCTCCAACCACCTCCGCTGCCTCTAGTTCAACTGCTTCTGCTTGAATAAGTATTGCAGACTCTTGTGATCAGTGTACACCTCACACGTCACACCATATACGTAATGCCTCCAAATATTCAAAGCATGAACAGTGGCTGCCAACTCTAGATCATGGACCGGTTAATTCTTCTCGTGGATCTTCAATTGCCTCGAAGCATAAGCAATGACTCTGCCATCCTGCAGCAATACTGCACCAAGCCCAATACGGGAAGCATCACAATAAACTGCATAAGGCCCTAAGCCCGAGGGAAAACCCAATATCGTTGCCGTAGTCAAAGCTGTCTTGAGCTTCTAAAAGCTCTCCTCACACTCGTTTGACCACCTGAACTGGGCACCCTTCTGGGTCAACCTGGTCATCGGGGCTGCTATAGATGAAAACCCCTCCACGAACCGACGACAATAACCTGCTAACCCCAAGAAACTCCAAATCTCAGTCACTGATGCTGGTCGAGGCCAGTTCTTGACTGCCTCAATCTTCTTCGGGTCCACCTGAATGGCCTCTGTTGATACAACATGACCCAGAAATGCAACCGAACTCAACTAAAACTCGTACTTCGAGAACTTAGCATACAACTAACTATCCTTCAAAGTCTGAAGAACCACTCTGAGGTGCTGCTCGTGCTCCTCTCGGCTGTGGGAGTACACCAGAACATCATCAATAAAGACTATCATGAACAAATCTAGATAAGGCCTGAACACTCGATTCATCAACTCCATAAATGTTGCTGGGGCATTGGTCAACCCATATGACATGACAAAAAAATCATAATGCCCATACCGAGTGCGGAATGTCGTCTTAGGGACATCAGATGCCCTAATTCTGGAAGACCTCAAGTCTATCTTGGAAAACACCTTTGCACCCTGAAGCTGGTCAAACAAATCATCAATCCTCGGCAGTGGATACTTGTTCTTTATCGTCACCCTGTTCAATTGTCGGTAATCAATGCGCATCCTCATCGATCCATCCTTTTTCTTCACAAATAACACTGGCGCACCCCAAGGAGAAACACTAGGCCTGATAAAACCCTTCTCTAGCAAATCTTGCAACTGGTCCTTTAACTCTTTCAACTCTGGAGGGCCATGCGATACAGCGGAATAGAAGTAGGCTACGTGCCTAGGGCCAGATCAATACAGAAATCAATATCCCTGTCGGGCGGCATGCCCGGCAGGTCTGAAGGGAAAACCTCGGGGAACTCCCGAACAATAGGAACAGAGTTAATAGAAGGAACCTCTGTGCTGGAATCACGAACATACACCAGATAAGCTAGACACCCCTACTTGACCATGCGTCGAGCCTTTACATATGAAATAACACTACGGGTGGCATGACGTGGAGTCCCTCTCCACTCTAATCGGGGCAAATTTGGCAAAGCCAAGGTCACGGTCTTGGCGTGACAATCCAAGATAGCATGATACGGGGACAACCAATCCATCCCTAATATGACGTCAAAATCCACCATGTCTAAGAGCAATAAATCAACACGGGTCTCCAGACCATCAAACACTACCACACAGGAACGATGAACTCGGTCGACCACTATAGAATCACCCACTAGTGTAGATACATAAATAGGGATACCCAAAGCATCACTAGGCATAGCCAGGTAGGGTGCAAAATAAGATGACACATATGAATACGTAGACCCAGGGTCAAATAGCACTGAAGCATCCCTATCACAGACTAGAATAGTACCTGTAATAACAGCATCTGAGGACTCAGCCTCTGGTCTGGCTGGCAAAGCATAACATCGGGGCTGGGCCCTACCTCCCTGAACCATGTCTCTAGGACGATCGGCTACTGACTGACCTCTACCTCTGCCGGTCCGAGCTCTACCTCTACGGTCCCTACCTCCACCTCTATGATCTCTACCCCCACCTCTAGCTGGCTGGGCGAGATGTGGATCGCCTGATGCCTGAATCATGGGGCGAGGACCCTGCTGCTGAGAGATGCCCGAGGCTCGAGGGCAAAACCTGACAATGTGGCCGGGGTCACTACAACCATAACAAGCCCTCGGCTGTTGCGACTGCTGGCCCTATCGACCTGAATGTCCTCCCCGAAAGCTCTGAAGTGGATGTGCACTAAGGGCTGCTAATCAGAATAATGCTGCTGAGAACCACCACCGCCTGGAGTACCATGAGAAACCTAGAGCGCTGACTGAAAGGGCCTCGGTGAATAACCTATACCATATGAGTCCTTGCCTCTAGACGAGGTACTACTGAATCTACCAAAATGACGAGGCCTCTTATCCGACACATGACCACCTCTTAGTGCGAGGGCCATCTCAACTCGGCGGGCCGCATTGGCCGCTTCCTGAAAGGAAATCTCACTACCAGCTCCCATGGCCATCTGGAGACAGATCGGCTGAATCAATCCATCAGTAAATCGTCGCACCCTCTCTCGCTCTGTGGGGAGTGTAACAATAGCATGGCGTGCCAAGTCAATAAACCGAGTCTCGTACTGTGTAACTATCATGGAGCCCCGCTGGAGGCGCTCGAACTGCCTGCAAAGTGCCTCCCGCTGAGTGACTGGGAGAAACTTCTCCAAAAAATAACTCCGCGATCTGATCCCATGTCAATGCTGGAGACCCTGCTGGTCTAGACAAACAATAATCCCTCCACCAAGTCTTGGCGGATCCTGCAAGCAGCAAAGTGGCAAAATCGACCCCGTTAGTCTCCACAATACCCATGGTCCTAAGGATCTCATGGCAACTGAATTAGAAATCCCGTGGATCCTCTGATGAAGCACCGCTGAATGTGGTGGTGAAGAGCTTGGAGAACCGATCAAGTTTCCACAAGGCATCCGAAGATATAGCCGCTCCATCGCCGGCCTGTGCTGCAATACCTGGCTGAGCTATCACAACTGGCTGAACCACTAGGACATGAGCCTGGGGAGCTTCCTGCTCCGGAGTACGTGTAGCAGGAGTCTGAACCCTTCCTCCAGCCTGAGAAGGAGCTGGTGCTACTGGCAGCAAACCCGCTCTAGTGACACTTTCTATAAAGCCTTCCAATCTAACTAAAGCATCCTGAAGATCTGGAGTGACCATGACCCTTCCTGGGACCTGAGCTGGGCCCACCGGAGCTGCTGGGGCTGGAACCTCTTCATCATAGTCAATATGAGGCTCCACCTCTAGGACTGCTGCCCGGGGCTGAGCTCTGCCCCTACCTCGGCTGCTGGCACGGCCTCGACCTCTGCCCCTAGCAGGAGCTGTTGCTGGGGGCTCAGGCTGCTGTGCGGTAGAAGAGGAAGCACGTGTTCTCGCCATCTGCGAAAGAACAAACTAGAAAGACTATCAGTATTTGAGAACCAGAATCGCACGATAAGGAAGAACAAAAGTGAAATTATTCCTAACTCCGTATCCTCTGGGGGATAAATACAGACGTCTCCGTACCGATCCCTCAGACTCTACCAAGTTTGTCTGTGAGTAGCGAGACCTATGTAACCTAGAGCTCTGATACCAACTTGTCACGACCCGGATTTCCCACCATCGGGAGTCGTGACAGCGCCTACTGTCGAAGCTAGGCAAGCCAAACATTTAAACACATTCGGATAACAACACAACAATAATAGGATAACGAATTTTTAAATAAAGCAAAAGTCTGTTAAAACATAAATAACTGAAAACCCAAAATGCAGAAGTTTAACATTTCACTACCTAAGACTGGAGTCGCTATCTCACGAACCACTAAAGAGTGCTACTAACAAGTCTGAATAGAAAATACATAATGTCTGTTTTGGTACAATGAAAACAAACTGAAAATATGGAAAGGGACTTCGGCCTGCGAACGCCAACTAGGCTACCTCGTAAGTCCCTGGATTGAAGTCAGCTCCCGATCAGTATACTACTGCTGGTGTCCAAAAGCTGCTCCGGTACCGTGATCTATGCAAAAAACACAGAAGTGTAGAATCAGCACAACCGACCCCATGTGCTGGTAAGTGCCTGGCCTAACCCCGGCGAAGTAGTAACGAGGCTAGGCAGGACTACTAAATCAACCTGTGCAGTTCAATATATATATATATATATATATGAGGGAGGGAAACAGTTAAAAAGGGAGGGAAACATTCTATGAGGGAGTACAATCCGGATACAAAGTCAACAACTTAAGAAAGGAACAGGGCAATAACAATATTTAACAAAAGCAGGAAAATAAACAGTTGCACGCATCAACCTTAGTGCTTTTACTCTCAATCTCACCAAAAGCAATCAAATAAAATGTACGGCATTACCCTTCGTGCTTTCCCTCACATAACTCTCATTTCATGGCACGGAATGATCCTTCGTGCAATTATAGTCAAATCAGAGCACGAAATGTCCCTTCGTGCATAAATAATCAAAACATGGAACGGAATGATCCTTCGTGCAAATATAATCAACACATGGCACGGAGTGACCCTTCATGCAATTATAATCAAAACATGGCACGGAATGACCCTTCGTGCAAATATAATCAAAACATGGCACGGAATGACCCTTCGTGCAAATATAATCAAAACATGGCACGGAATGACCCTTCGTGCATTATCACTCTTCCTCACCCAAACAGCAATCGCAACCAAACGGGCGAGGGAATAAGCAAATAATAAGAAATATCCCAACAAGGGAAAACACAATTAAACAGCTAAATCCCGGCAAGGGAGAAACAATAACAACTTTCATATCCCGGCAAGGGGGATAATTCATATATACTCAAACCATCCCGGCAAGGGATTAATCATATCTCTTTCTATTTCTTTCATTTCTTACTCAATAGTATTTTTATCGTTCGAGCCAACGCTCCAAAGAATTCACAATTCATAACTAATCCTCATACTCTTCACATTATGTAGAATTCATCAATTAGCATGGAAGAGTCCCAAATAAATATCAGAATAAGTACAAACAAGGACCCACAGTGATGCTAGACACCAATGTATAGAAATTCGTCACCATGCCTATACACCGTACTCGATCATTTAGCAATTAGCAAATAATAACACTCTAATCCTATTCCCTCAAGCCAAAGTTAGATCAAACACTTACCTCGGTCCAAAGAATAGCAATCAATCCTCAATTACCGCCTTTCCTCTACAATGCGACTCCGAAATAATGATATCTATGCGGGAAATCACTTACCCAAAGACTTTGGTGAAGAAGAGTTTCAAAAATCACTCCTAGAGCTTGGAGAAGACAAGTTTCATGAAAAATGGGGAATAATCCCGTAACTATTCTGTTTTGAGCTTTTAAAATTAACTGGGCAAAAATGCCCTATGCGATCGCGGAGAAGGCTTTGAGATCGCATAGGGTAATGGGGAGTAAAGCATCGCGATCGCATAAGTCATTATGCGAACGCATAGAGGAAAAGCATAGGCAATCCAGGTTTGGACTTTAATGAAATGCGAACGCGGAGTATCAATTACGTTTGCGTTAAAGGAGCTGGCAAAGCTATGCGATCGCGGAAGAGTGTATGCGTTCACATAGAACAAATGCGGGCACATGGAAGGCTACACTATGCGATCACAAAGCAACCTATGCGATCACATAGAACTAAATACCAGAACATCAGAACTGAGTTTTCTACAATTTTCACTAAGTTCAAAACACCCCGAACCACCTCCGAATCACTCCCAAGCCCTCGGGGCTCCCAACCAATCACACACACTAACTCAACAACATCCTATGAACTTATCTGTGCGATCAAATTGCCAAAATAACATCAAAATCAATGAATCAAACTTCAAATTCCTCATTTTTGATTCTAACTTCATAAACTTCAAATTTTTGATATTTAGGTCCGAAACACGTCAAATGACGTCCGATTTCGACCAAACTTTACAGAAAGCGCTTAACACATATTTAAGACTTGTTTCGGGCGTCGGAACCAAAATACGATCCCGGTACCATAGTCTTTTAATCAATTTTCATTTCCATTTTTCTTAATAATTTCAGAAAAATAATTTCACAGAAAATTTCTTTTACTTGGGTTCTAGACCTCGGAATTCGACTTCGGGCACATGCCCGAGCCCCATATTTTTCTACGGACCTTCCGGGACCGTCCAATCTCGGGTCTGGGTCCGTTTAACCAAAATATTGACCAAAGTCAACTTTAATCATATTAATATCAAAATTAATCAATTTCACACAGAATTCATATTTAAGCCTTCCGGCTATACGCCCGGACTGCGCACGCAAGTCGAGACAAGTAAAAGTGAGGTTTTCAAGGCCTCGGATGCATGGAACAAATGAGGAAATAGGTGATGACCCTTTGGGTCGTCACACATTTTAAGTATCATATTAAGCTATATATATATATATATATATATATAAGCTATATACATTATCTAATTTTAAATTGAATTAAAAGTAATTTAATTCTTTTTATAGATATAGGGACCAATGTTGGTCGCCATTCTGGTCAAAAGGTCAGAAACTAGCGACCAACTTTGGTCGCTATTTTGGTCAATATAGTCAATACTTTTTAGCTACCAAAATTAGCGACCAAAGTTGGTTGCTTTTTGTAAAAAATAGTGTCCAAAAACGGGTATCCCCTCCCATTCTATTATTTTCTTCAAAACATTTCTCCAAACCCTCTCTTTTCTCTTTCACACTCAAACCCCCCCTTTCGTCTCCCACCAGCAGCGGCACCACCAATGCCACCGATGTCCGTTGGTGTCCTCCACCGCCCAGGTATGTTTCTCTCTTCTTTCTTTATTTTTTCTAAATACACTGATTTTTGTTTAATTCCTTCTAGTTTGATTTGTAAAAATTAATTGTTCTTAGCTAAATTAAATCTATGATAATTGTTAGTAGCTAAAATATTTGGTTTTACTTACTAATTTGGGGAAGAAATGGTTTGAAAATGTCACGACCCAAACCCCGCACTGGTCGTGATGGCACCACTCTTGAAGACGAGGCCAGCCAACTAACCCAACTCGTCTTTTCAAAAATTGTTAAGCATAAATAAATAGATTAAATACGACTTAACAATATTAATTAACGGAAATACAACCCAGCACAACCCTAATCGGGGTGTCACAAGTCACGAGCATCTATCAGAATGTAAATCCACTACAAGGTCTAAAATATACAAAACCGGAATAATATATAAAATAGAGGAAAATGGTGCTGCGAATGCTGGCAGTCACCACCTTAACTCATATAACTCTGCCTCGGACCGGCTAAAACCCGGTACCGGGTGAATAGATACCTGCTTCTGCACACGAGGTGCGGGGAGTAAAGTGAGTACTCCAATTCAGTGAGTAATAAAGGTAAATAATAACTGAGCGGTAAGAAATCACGTATGGCAAATCAGTATGCTATATAGAAGCAGTGTAAACCCTTTTAGAAAACAGTGAGGCTATGAAATCTTTAGAAAAACATCTTAACTCAGTTTAAGCCTCTTTTGAAATGTCCTTTTTTCAGCGATTACACAAACGAATTCAAAACAAATAGTGCAGATAAGCACAGAATTTCCGTCCCTTGGGCACAACACTCAATTATCAGATAATGCTAGAATATCAGGTAAATATTGCAAAGAGTAGCTCCAACAATAGATAATAGCAGACAAATGAGACAAGGTAAACACATCAAACAGTACTAGTACCGCTGCGGCGTACAACCCGATCCACATATTGCTGCAGCGTGCAGCCTGATCCATTTATCATCGACAACACTCACTGGGGGTGTGCAGACTCTGGGAGGGGCCCCTTACGGCCCAAGCGCAGTATCAAGCCATCTCGTGGCATCAATCTAGGCCCTCGGCCTCATATCAATATCAGTATAACATTGCTGCGACATACAACCCCATCCAAATGTATCCTCACAATACAGGCCCTCGGCCTTACCTAGTCAAAGATCAACAAGCCACTCGGGCAACAGTAAAACATGATGCTCAGCCTAAAATATTTTTGAAAAAATCATTTCAAGCATTTAAGGCATAATAAACTTGGCTGAGTTTTAAAATAGTGGAAAATATATGACTGAGTTCAAGTATATAATTAAAACAGTGAGGAATTATCAACAACAATCCCCGAATGGTTCAAATAGCTGGCACGAAGCCCAAATATAGCAATCAGCCCAAATTATGATGATAACAAGTAAATTTCAGTCAAATACGCAGTAAATTCATCAATCGGGACGGACTAACTCACAACCCCCAACGGTGCTCTACCCACGCTCGCTATCCGGCGTGCAAGTCACCTCAATATAGTACTACGATGTGCAAATGCGGGGTTTCAAACCCTCAGGATATCATTTACAATCATTATTCACCTCAAGCCGGCCAAAAATCTAGCTGGCTATGCCTTTGCCTCTCAAATCGGCCTCCACTCGCGTCGAATCTATCCAAAACCAGAACGAATATGTCACAATATGCCAATGGAACAATACCCAATAAAAAACAATCAAAAAATATTAAAAATTTCAAAATTGGCAAAACCCGAGCCCCGGGCTCACTTCTCGAAACTCAGAAATTTTTACATCAACAGGTTCCTTATCTCGCCACGAGTCTATACATATCAAGAGCTCCCAAATCCGAGCTCAAATGACCCATTAAAATCCAATTTGAAATATCAAAACTCAAGGCCTAGTTGTTCCCCCTTTTTGTTAAATTTTCATAAATTTCTAGGTTGATTCTACAATTAAATCATGTTTTAGATCATAGGACTCACCTCCAATCAATCCCAGTCGAAACGCTCTTTAATTTCCGTCCAAAAGCTCTCAAGGATGCTCAACAATGGTAAAAATTAACTTAGCCTCGCGGAACAAAAATTCATTTAAAAGAACCATTCTGCCCAGACCTTTTCCACTTCTGCGGTTAAATAACCGTGTCCGCGACACCACTTCTGCGGCAAAAGTTCCGCTTCTGCGAAAATCACAAAGTCCCCCACGAACCGCTTCTGCGACTCAAATTCCGCATCAGCAGTACCGCTTTTGCGATCAACGTCCCGCTTATGCAGAAGTCCACTTAAAGTCCAAATCTCGCTTCTGTGGCCTCTCTTTTGCAAATGCGACCTCGCTTCTGCGGTCCAAATTATCCAGAAGCAGAAATACCAGAAGCAACAACACTTTTCCCTTTTTACAAATTCAAACTTCCCATTAACCATCCGAAATCACCCCGAGGGCCCCCGGGACCTCATCCAAAAGCACCAACACCTCCCATAACATCATCGAACTTGTTCCAACCATTAAAACACCTCAAACAACACCAAAACCATCAAATTACATCGGATTCAAGCCTAAGTTCTTCTAAAACTTCCGAAACACGCATTCGATAAAAAACCCAACCAAACGACGTCCGAATGACCTGAAACTTTACACACATATCCCAAATCACTTAACAAAGCTACAAAAACTCTCGGAATTCCATTCCGACACTCGGATCAAAATCTCACCTATCAACCGGAATCCGCCAAAATACTAACTTCGCCAATTCAAGCCTAATTCTACACCGGACATCCAAAATCACTTCCGATCATACTCCTAAGTCACAAATCATCTAACGAAGCTAATTAAATCATAAAAGCTCCAATCGGAGCTCATATACAAATAAGTCAACTCTCAGTCAAACATTTCAAATTCAAAGCTTTCAACTGAAACTATTCTTTCAAATTCATTCCAAATCTTCCTGAAAACTAAAACCAACGATCTACATTAGTCATAATACATAACATGGGGCAAGTCATGCTTGAGAACTGGCGATCAGAGTGCAAAAGTTCAAATCGACCGGCCGGGTCGTTATATCCTCCCCCACTTAAACACACGTTCGTCCTCGAACGTACCTATAGCTGTTCTAAAAGCCAACCAATCACTGAATAACCTTACCATGCACATACCCGGGGGTGATCCCATGTCACCCTATCTCATATATGTCCGATAACACATGTTAACTAAAATCACACAATCCAGTCTAGCCCATAATCATAGAACCACATTTCACTTTTCGAAATCACACACAAGTTCAAAACCTCACATCTATACTCTGAATAGTCTCGAACCAGCTGTAATAACCCATACATGCAACCTCAGGTGCAATTATATGATATACCACATAACGCAAACACTCAAAACGATAACTTCTATTCACAGTAGCTGCACATAACAACCGAATATCGGTAGGAAACCTCTTATCAACTAAAGCCTCATTCCAACAATTTAACATACTACCAATGATAAAGGAAATACGCAATAGATCATAACCATTTCTCAAGTCAACCATTCTTAAGTCACTTCCCTTTTTTGTGAATACCACAGTAGATTTCTGAGCTGAACCTCAATATTATCTTTCCAACAAGCTAAAATCAAATCCGTTCGTATTCATTAATGAACCTAACGATCTCCTTGAATCCAACAAACCACTCTGGTGACATGACACATCAATGCAGGCCTAAGCCACAACTCGCATAATTCGCGCACCGATAAGAAACGATCTGAACATACTCAAGTCATGAAAATAACCCAAATGAAAGAGCTGCACCTCAAGCTCATCAATACCATCACAACACAAAGCTGAGACCCTGTCTCACACCATAGAAATAGAACACCTGAATCTACCCCGAAAGGTCATATCTCCACGTAGCTTTGTTACAATGCGCGATCCTATCCACACACCGTTACACATGAAACACCCCAAGTCACTATGCTCAAAATTCGACAGCCACGCAGAATTTGATGTCCGGGGCCAAAGCAACTCATTACAGCAATAGTGAAACAAATAACATACACCACACAAACCATATAGAACATAACCGGTACGTCATTCACCGAGCAATCTTCCAATTACTCTTTCGGTTAGACTTCCACTATGAAACCTCAATGGAACCGCACCATATGTGCCCATAACCAACAAATCATAACGTCTCGTAGCACAAAAGCAACTCATAGATCTCCCCAGATCACTAACAAGCTCACTAACGATCAAATCAACCAATCCTTCAACAATACAATTCGGGGCCAACCAAGTCGACTCAAGCTAGAACATGTATCCACATTGACCTGCCAACGAACTCATCATCAAGGAAGCCTGAAGCTACTCCTTCCACTACTACAGCTCCTACCGGAGCCATATGATTTGGTGCCCGGCACCGAATCCATACCAAAATCCACAATCTTGCCCGGCGACATGCCCGACCCAAGAAATATATCCGAAAATTCCCTCCACCGGAACTGAATCAATGGTAGAAACCTCTGCACTGACATCCATCACGAAGTCCCAATTAAGAAAAACAACCCTTTCCAACCGTCCTCTGGTCTTTGAAATATTAACCAATCTGCTAGAACATAGTTCGACGCACCTCACCACTTAACCCGTGGCGTTTCTGGCATAGCCCATAGTGCAATAGTCCAGAATAACCGAACACTGAGACAATCAGTCTACACCCCAATATCATATCCAAAATCTAACTTACTAAGCAAAGAAAGATCCACTCGGGCCTCCAAATCCTCGGTAGTTGCCCAAAATGCCGACATACATGATCTACAACCACATCATAGCCTGTATATGAGAACTTCCGTCTCCACATCCACACGGCACATAAATCATCATATCTGATCCCAATTTCACCTTCCGATCACGTGCACCCTTTAATGCCCAATCATTCCACGATAAATACTCTAAAATTTCCCCGTGCCACCAAGAAAACCCGAATACCACCAGTCGATCCCACCAGAAAGTGCCGCAATACTACCGAAATATCATCAGTTTAATCTTATTACCCTTTTTTCTGAGACATATACTCTCGTCAAATCACTTCCAATTAACAGTACCATTTTCTTGATCATCTGAGGCTACCCGTTGCCTAAGAGTTTTATGAACTTCCTTTCAGAACTGAACTGTAACCTAGCACACGCCAGTCTCGATCCTCTACAACATACCGCATATACCATACCATCTAAGGATAACATGAAAACTTTTATCTCCCTTTCGAGCCACAGACATCTACGTGCTCAACTAGTCAAGAACTTCCATTGATCCCATCTAGAAGAAAATCATTACACATCCCATGCCTCTCACATAAGTAGAAAATGCACTTCTCCAACCGCGGTAAAGATCAACAAGAACTCTCCTAATTTTGTTTGCACAAATTAAACTGCCAGGACTGAATCCTTCTAACTAGACCAAGCTAGCAAGCCATCAAAACCCAAGAGCATTGCTGCAAAATACCTATAAGAGCCCATTACCTCGAGCACATACAAATAATTAATCATACCTTTACCATACCGATTCGTACTATCAAGATACTCCATCTATCTAAATTTCCTTCCAATTCATCATCCACTTGATATTCCCTCTCACTGTAGCCCCACCATGCCTCAATCCAGGCTTACCACACGAGACCCTAGCATAAAACCACACTTTCTAAGACCCATAGTCCGCTGAATACTCTCTCAAATATTCTCAGAAACACCACATGTCAAAATACTTTACTCGGAAGAACTTCCTGTGAATCTAGCTTTACTTTCCTGATACGGATACATAGAATCCCATAATTAACATAAAAATACCACAAGTCTTGACCCCTTCCAATGAAAACACAGTCTCTAACCACATACACAACATTAAGATACCCGATTGTTCCCTGTAGAATCTTGAACACATTAGAAGCATTCTCGAAAGTCATTCACTCTTTATTCAAACTGCAACTTACCTGACCTAACGAACAGAACCACCCTTGCCTCATTGGCACTCCGCTACCGCAAAAATGAAATCCTCATCCCTATACAACCAAGCAACTTCTTGCTCTATGCACCAAGCATTCTTTACCAATTACAACTTAAGACATCCTGTGATTCTCTCTCCCCATAAAGTATAATGTAACCTTTGTCAAGATTTTCCTTTTCTCGAGCCATAGCTAATTCACTCGCGCGCCTCAAACTGGAACCAACATAGCACCTAACCATGCAATCAACTACTCACATCAGACTTCCCCACTTGGCTCGAAGCCATAGATCAAGATACACTCAATAACTCATAACACTTTTACTTTATTGATGCCATAATACCGTAGTGAGATTAAACTCAAATCATTTATAAGTTTGTGAAAACACAGATCATCTAGTACTGTAAATCTTCTACAAATCTTGCATTCATCCCTGCAACAATTAAGCCCACTCTCCTAAGCGACCTAAAATTTCAAATTTCAACACGTACTTTTCTCTTACACATGAGATCTTCAAACATACACATAAGGATCACACAACCTGCTTCGCCTCAATTTAACATTTCTGCATACCTTCCACCGTCATACACATTACATAGTAATTTAGTCTTCCTAATCCTGAACTCATACCGCCACATGAAATGCACTTCACTCCCCAACTAGGAGACACAAAACGATTCTTCACGCGCCCATAACTCGGTAACGCATCAAATCACAATAGAAATCGAACACTTAATAGTTCATCTATTATCCAGCAGACTTCCTCGTCACTACCAAGTCATATAGATACATCTCGCAGTACTAACATACTCATCACATAACTATCCAACCGCCATTCCCGCTAATAGGGACAATACCAAACATATAAGTTCAAAACACTTGTTTACACAATCAGCACCTTGGTGCTCAAGCCATAGGCAAAGATTCGGCCTCAAGTCCTCCAGACTGGCCGAACATCAAACTCATAGAGATCACATCTCGCCCCTTGATCAGGGAATCACAAGCCATCAAGGCACACCTAATACTTGTGAGCACGTGATTTTTGCCCCAAGCAAATTATTCCAAAAATATATGCAAAAATGATTTTTGTGTGAAACTTGTGGATAATTGTGTGGAAATACCAGGATTTGTTTTTATTTTTGAAAAACAAAGCAAAGAAAATCAAAGCAAAATACCATTTTTGTATTAATTAGAAAAATACCAAAAATAGAAATTAATTACTTTTTAATTCTGGAAAATCAGAAAATTAAAAAGAAAAATACAAAGAGATAATACAAGAAATAAAAAATACCAAATATAATACATGAATTGGGCAATTCAATGGCCCAAATAGACAACACAAAGACCAGGCCCAAAATTAAAGACCGGTC
>MU690818.1:16134-35075 GCA_026770625.1 Nicotiana glauca
AAGGCAAACCCCCTCACATCTATCGTCTCAAACCTTAGAGACCAGACGAATCCTCCGCCCCAACCACCGTGCTCCGCCCACCGAAAATTGCCTCACGGCGGTTCCGGTGGTCCAACCCCTCCCAAATTTACACCACTTATTCACCTCAACCTCCCCGTTCCAAAACCCCGAGCCTCATCCTTCGAATCCCAACCATCATCTTCAAATCTTCGTTCGAAGTTCAGTCAAAAACCCTAATCCGCCCAACAACCACCAAGTTAACACCCTAGGTCCCCCTCCTTCTCCTATGACCATATATAGCCCTATTTTTTCTCGAATCACCCCAGAACCCTTCGAATCTCAGTTTGAAGCTAAGAACCCTAGCGCCGCCCTAAAAATCCCTGGTGGCGGCGCCATCACCAAACCCTCCCAAAGTCACACCCAATAATCCCCTTGACCTCCTCACTCCTAATCCCTAACCAACTTGGCTCGAATCTAAGTAAAACTCGTCGAATGGCGGAGTGTTCAGTGGTTCGATACTGTTTCGAAGTTATCAGGATCGAATGGGTTTCTAGTAAGTATTATAAGCCTATTTCTGACGAAATAGACGTATAATACTAACTGGAACCCAATTTCGAACAGCATATTGATTAGAATTCGGTCTATAGAGTCTGAGGTATTTCTTTTATTTTCCTTTTATTCATTTGTTCTTGTTGCTATTATTGTTTATCGGATTAAATTTCGTGGTAATTCATATTTTATCAATTACTTCTTCCTCATCCATCAGACCCTTTTCTTGGTCCAAATTTTTCTTATGATTGATTGGCATATGTCATAAACTGTCGAGCCGATTAAGTAAGTTTCGTTTATTAGCTAATTCATGTTTGTGTTACGAATGATTATTGTGTATGTTTGGTTCCTCTGTTTTTCATCTGGTTTACAGTTCCTTGTTATCAATAGGATTAGTTGTGTTTATTTTGTCTCGTTCGTATGTTGATTAACTGTTAGGAATTGTGAACTGGTTATAGCTGATAAGGGCCTGATCTGAATTAGGTTTAAATTCAGTCTTAGTGGTTCTAATGGTTAATTAGGGATTAACCTAGTTAATTGATTAGGTGAATTGGTTATAACTGCAGTTTCATGAATATCAGGAGGGTAGTTTGGGATTTGAAGTTTGAAAATATGTTTAGTTTAAGTGGATTTGCTCATTTCGAATGGCCTACCAGTTGAATGTTCAGTGGGCCACTGAACCATTGAATAATTTAATCAAAAAGGGGAATAAGGGGTTGGCCTAGTGCCTTTACTAATTGAAAATCAGAAACAGTAAGTTAATGATAAAAAGCTAAAAGGATACACATAGTAGAGGAATATTACAAGCTGGAAAGTAAAAAACAGGGGGTAATAATAAAAGGTTTTTTTTTCTTTTACAACTGTAAAGAAAAAAGGGGCTGGAGAGGGTTCAAGAGTTGGGTATAAATAAAAAGGAATCATTTGAGAAAGAGAATGGACATTGAGGGAACATTCTGAGAGCCTATAAGAGAAGACATTTTGACACTTTAAGACTTGAAGAAAATAACATTTTGAGAGCTTTGAGGGCATTCAGTTCTAATTTAAAACATACATAGAGTTTTGAGAGATCAATTTTAAGAGACTTTTCGAGAGCTTCCAGATTTCTAATTACTGAGTCATTTGCCAGATCAGTGTTTTGTTTGCTGGAGTCAGTAGCATTTTCTGTTTGGTTTTCTAGTTGATTTTGGGTTCCGGGGAGACCTGGGATTAGTTTGGTTGTGGTGTTGATGTGGCGTGCCCCTGGGTTTGATGTGAGGTTTTTTGGTTCAATTTACTTCTGTGTGCTGGTTATTGCTGGTAGATCCTGTTAGTTGTCGAACTGCTGCTGACGCTTTTTCCTTCTTTTATCTCGTTGTAATTCCAGGTATCTATCTCGACCTTGAATGATACATGCAATTTCAAGCTGAATATAGCTAAGTTGGAAGAGGAATCAAAATGCAAGCATTTGTTTGTTTCTGTCGTAATTAGAACGTAGTTTATTTCTTGTTCATTTTGAATGTCAAGTCCCGTTAGATATGTAACGGTAATATGGAGATTTGAATAACTAGGACTTGTTCTAATTTGTGCAATTTTGGACTGGTTGAACCTGTAAGGGACTGTTCTGAAATGAAGATTTGTTAAGCATGAGTGTGTATGAATTTTAGTAGTCAAATACTAGTTGTGTTTAAATTGAATCAGTTCCTGCTATTTGAGTTAATTTTTAGTATTGCCCAAATCTGTATAAAAATACTCTCCGTCTGCGATTATGTAGAATGTAAGTTGTTAAAACAATGTGATACTCTTTCTTATTGTAAGAGCTTCATGTAACGTGATTTAGTGTAGAATTCTGAGTTCAAATGGCCATGGATGAAATCGAAATCAGAGGGTTTAAGGTAGATAGGTGGTTTGAAAAATCATAAATTATTATTAAGTATATACAGTTAGTAAGGTTAACTATAGGGAATTCATTCTAGCTTAGCATCACTAGTTCTCGAATTTCAATTCTCATTGGAGCCATGCTAATGTGCAAGTCAAGCTCGTGAATCGGTACTCTAATAAAAAAAGTAGCTAGTAGGGGAGTTGAAACTTGAATTAGTTTGCAACCCGTTTGGAATTATGATCATAAGTAGCTTATAGGGGACAAGAAAATTGAAACTGGTTATTTCTAATTCTTATTAACTATTACACGTATCGGCCCATTATGTGATATAAGGTGTGTAATTTCAGCTTATTGCTTAAAAGTCATTGAATTCGCTTTATCGTCTTTGTTTGTGTCAATTCATTTTCTTCGTCTTTGAGCCTGAAGGCATGTTTAGTTTAAAATTATTGTTTCAGGCCAACGACAAATTGATTAGGGCTTTTCTTTTATTATCAGAGACAAATTAAATAGAAAATTGTAGACTGTTTTAAGTTTGCCCTTTAAATAATAAAACGAGACGAGCTTCGCTAAACAAAACATATAAATCGCGGGGTCCTCGTTAAATGTCTGTATAAAAATACATAGATTTCGGGACGGGCCGTTTAGCGAATTTCATGGCCTTCTCCAAAGGTAATAACGCGCTAGTTGCTTTAGGCCCGGCATTTTAATAACATTACCTTCCTAAACTCGGGTGCACATTTATGTGACCCAAATCCAAATCTCAACGGAGTCGAAATATGTCAATAACCACGGGTACATTAATGTGACGTGGTTCGAGATGCGTTTTCACGACGTTGCAATTTTTGTTAAAAATAATAATAAAAATAGTTAAAAGTTAAAAGCACATAGGTAAAAACATGTATTAAAAATCAGATAATTTAGCCAAATATAACAGTTAAGCGACCGTGCTAGAACCACGGAACTCGGGAATGCCTAACACCTTCTCCCGGATTAACAGAATTCCTTATCCGGATTTTTGGTTCGTAGACTGTAATATAGAGTCAACTTTTTCCTCGATTCAGGATTCAAACCGGTGATTTGGGACACCATAAATCTCTCAAGTGGCGACTCCAACTCTTAATAATAAATCCCATTTCGATTGTCCTTTAATTGGAAAAACACCCTTTATTACACCCTCTCGGGGTGTAGCGGAAAAAGGAGGTATGACAGCTCTGGCGACTCTGTTGGGGATTCAACCCAGAACCACTGGTTCAGGGTTAGAAATTCGAGCTTAGGATAATTGTTGTATTTAGCACTATTTATTATCTGATTTTATTATATGATTGAGCTTAAATGTGCAAAATGATGCTTTTTACCACTTTAATATTATTTGAACTGTATATATAAACTGTGCCGAAACCCTTCTATTCTTATCTTTGGGGATGTGCTCACTGGTCGAGACTCCCTGTTCTGTTAGTGTCATACCTTGAAATAAGAAAGAGGCTCGGAAAGTTTCTAAGGCGGCTGGCCTTTTGGTTCCCGGAAAGGAGATCCTTCCTCAACTCGAGTTGTCCGCTCGTGTACACGGTCTAGAACATATACCCAGGTTTTGGACCTAGAATAACTTGACTTCATGCCGGATCCCTAGTAGGAACGCTTATTTGCATCATGTGCATTTGACTTAGGGGACTCAACACAGGGGTTGGGTCCGTCTAGGACAAGCAACCTGAAGTTAAAAGACCATCTTGCTGCATCCTGTTTGTTTTACGCATTTATTTGCTTCAGACTTGCATGCTGACCGGCTTCTGAAAATTGGGATTACTGGAAAATTGTGAAAAAGGGAAAAAGAGAAAAATAGCATTGTAGGGAGATAACTACTTATTTTTAGAAAAATAAAACCAATATCCAAGTAGTGTCGAAACTCAGAGGAAACGAGAAGGAAAGAAAAATGTTTTTTTTAGTTTAATTTATTTGAAAAAACAAAAGAAAAGAGTCTTGTTTTCAAATTTAGTTTATTCTCTTTGCAAGAACTACGCATGTTTGATTCTCACTGGATGTGAGATACGTAGGCAACCCTCATCGGGTCCAACCTCGCATTTTTGCAAAAATAGCCAAAAATGTCAAAATTTTAATTTTCGTCATAGATAAGTCGGGTGATGCTATTTTTGTCAAAGATAGCCGAATGTTCTCGAAAGGGACGCCGGAAGGCTGACTTTGCATAAACGGCCGCTTTTGGTCATTTTTGGATTTTTGACCGGTTGACTCACACAGCCTTAAAATCTTCGTCCCCGAAGTGCTGAAAGGCCGTGTTCGGAAAACCGGATCTTTCTTTTTAATTTGGAAAAATGAAAAAATAGTCAAATCGTTTTGAGTCAAATAAATTTTTCTTTTTGTTTAAATCACATTAATAAATGTGCAGGATGAGCACGAGTCAAAATGAACCTTTTTCAATCATGACTAAAATCCCTTTCCAGTTGCGGCTATGGTGGAATGATTTAGGCAAAGAAGGGCAAGATGAAGTCAAGAAACATCTGAAAGGTCTTACGGGTTTGCTAGAAATCAAGCCTCAGGGGGATATTATAAGAGCATTGGTCACCTGCTGGGACCCGGTGCACAATATCTTTCATTTCTCAGATTTTGAACTCACCCCGACTTTGGAGGAAATAGCCGGGTACATCGGAAGTGCCGAAGCTCCATTAAGACACAAATAACTAGTTTCTCCAAGAGCCGTAGCCGTGCACCGGTTTTTGGACTCATTAAAGATAGTCAGAACGGTCCATAACCTAGATTTGGCAAAAGGCTTTTGTACTCTAAGCTTCATATACCAAAGATACGGCCATGTGGGAGGGTTTGACAAGCCAGATAACAAGTTATGGAGCAAAAGTAACTGTCGAAAATAGGATGAACATAGACGTGTTGCTTTCATGATAACCTTCTTAGGGCTTTTGGTGTTCCCGAGGAAAGACGGGAATATTGATATAAAGATAGCTGGGGCATCAATACTTTGCTCACTCAAGATGAAAGCACTCTTGCGCCCATGACAGTATCTGATATCTTCCGAGCTCTCACAGCCTGCAAAGCCGGAGGAGACTTTTTTGAGGGGTGTAACTTGTTGTTGCAGATGTGGATGACCGAACACTTGTGTCACCGTGCCCAGTTCCTGAGCTATGGTTCAGCTGAGAAAACCTGCATAGAGGAGTTCTACACAAGAGTTAATGGGGTCTGCATACCTGAAGGAGTCTCGGCATGGACCTCATACTTTCGAACCCTCAACGCCAATCAAATACAGTGGACACTGGGATGGTTACCGGTCGACGAAGTCATATATATGCCAGTGGCTAGGCCCCATTTTCTCTTAATGGGACTCAAAAGAATTCAACCTTATGCACCTTATCGGGTTTTGAGGCAACTTGGAAGGTGCCAGATAGTGCCGAGAGAAGAGGATCTAAGTACCTAAGTAATTGAAATTGGTCCTGACGGCCAGTTTCCTGAAGCAAGAGTCCGCCAAATCTGGAGCAATTGTCAATATCTGGAGGCGAACAGTTGTGTACTAGATCGGGCTAAAGGGGAAGTTTCACCCAGATATCACGCTTGGTATAAAAGGGAAGTGTCATGTGGGAGGCCGGCCAAAAGACCGCACCTCCAGGAGTTTGCCGGGTCTTCACAAGAGCATTGGGATTGGTTAGCAAAGGAAGAAAGCTACAGGGTAGAAATCGGCAAACTAAAACAGCAGGTTAAGGACCTGAAATTTGAAAATAGCGTGCAAGTTGATGCTGATAAGGGGGAAAAGAACAAAATGGCCCACGAAAATGAGGCGCTGAAGGCCCAAATCCGACAAATAAGGATAGATACTGACAACCAACAAAGGAGTCGATCGGACGAAAGATTGATAAGGGGATTGGAAAATCAAATCACTAATTTCCAAGAGGGTTTCGAAAGATCTGAAGCTAGATTGGCAAGAATCCGAGCCAGATGGGCAAGGGGTACAGAAGAGCGAAAATTGCGTCTGCGGCAGATGAAGAGGGACTATGAAGGGAGCATCTCTATATTGAGAGAAACAATATCCACCCTCGAAGAACGTCTCTTCAGGCAAGCCATAGACTTCAGAGCTGATAGGAAACGCTATCATGACTTAATGGCGCGGATGGAAAAGTAGATGCATGAGTTTCAAGATCAACTCTTCCACAACACTCAAGTTTTAGGAGCGCGGAACTAACAGATAGAGCAGTTGCTTTGGGAAAAAGACAGAATCCGGGGAAGAATCGACGATATCGGGCACTACATCACCATGAAGTGCCTAGCTTGTGAGGATATGTCCCGTGCTACGTTCTTTGCTTCAATAATGATTTATGTCCACCAGATCATGGAAGATTTGAAAGATCTACGAAGAGGCCTTGCACCAAAGCCCACGGCGAGACCGAACGACGCCCCGCAGGCACCAAAATTCAAAACTCTAAGGCATTCATAATTTGAGTCTGTATTTTCCTTGTCTTCAGAGTCTGTGGTGTGTTTGGAGTTTGCATTTCCCTTTTTGCATAAAGTCTGTATCAAGTCTGCCGGTTTTCTTTCAAAAATGTTTTGCCTTGTAATAAAACGTTTTTAATGAAAATTGAAAAATCCAAAAATGGTTTCTTTATTTTTCGCACTTGTGGTCAGAACTACGCTCTGTCTGATTCATGCGGGGTCATGATACGTAGGCAATCCACATAAGATTCGACCACCGTTAAAACAAGAAAATAAAAAAGAAAGAAATAAAGGAAATAAAGAAAAATTTGGGAAGCACTCAAAAGAGGGCACATATGTAAGAAATCGGAATGACGCATACAATAGAAGCAAAGACATGATAGGAATGGTTAAACTGCCTAGGTGCATTGCATCCCAACGTGCAATAACATATCTGTTAAACTCTAAAAAAATAACAAGTTTGTTATTTTCCAGAGATTTCAAACAGTTAGCTTGTTAGAACATACTGGCAAATTACCATTACCAAACAAGATCTAAGGGACCAATACCAAAAAGTATGTCTAACTCGAAGAAAAGTGTTGAGGAGGAAAAGACGGAAACGCAAACGCTGAAGGAGGAAGTGGACATATTGAGACGACAGATAGCAGAGATGCACCTAGCCTGGGCTAGGGGGAAACCATTACCAATGCTTCCCAATGCTCCTACTATAACACCGGCACAGACTCAGGAACACCCTCCCACTGGTGCATCGACGAGCTTTCCAATTCACCAATACTATCAGGGGAAAACTGCCTACAATCCTCAAGCTTCACCACCCAAATAGAACCCTCCTCCACCAATCGTTCATGTTTTTGTGGCACCCCCACCAGCCATACTGCAAAGATCATCCAGTGAGTCGTTGTTTCAGGATCACGATAACCAATACTATCCTCCTGAACCTACCTTCAAAGCTCCTGAGTCACATGCCATTACCCCTCACTTTGATCTCCCGGCAGAAACTGAGAGGTCGTCTAAGAGTTCGGAGCATGATGAAGTGCTTCACAAAGTCAAAAGCCTGGAGCAGTCCTTCAGGAATATGCATGGGTTAGGTGGCCAAGTCAGTGTGTCCTATAAGGATCTATGTCCTTTCCCCGATGTTCAATTGCCGGCAGGATACAAAATGCCAAAGTTTGATCTGTGTGAGGGGCATGGTGATCCAATGGCGTACCTGCGTGGTTTCTGTAGTAAGATGAGGGGGGCCGGTGGGAAAGATGAGCTATTGATAGCATATTTTGGTCAGAGTTTAAGCGGGTCTGCACTGGAGTGGTATACAAAGCAGGATCCTAGTAGGTGGTACACCTGGGACGAACTGGCGCAAGCATTTGCCGATCATTTCCAATATAATCTTGAGATCATTCCTGATCGTCTCGCATTGTTGAAACTCGAGAAAAAGCCCGGAGAGAGCTTCAGGGAGTTTGGGTTCCGTTGGAGGGAGCAGGCAGCGAGAGTCGACCCTCCTATGAGGGAAGGCGAAATGGTGGATTACTTCTTACAGACTTTGGAGCCAACTTACTTCAGTCACCTGGTGACATCAGTTGGTAAATCTTTCAATAAGGACGTAAAGATGGGCGGCATGATTGAAGAAGGACTCAAGTCCAACAAAATAATGAGTTATTCGGCAATCAAGTCCATCACGCAGGCTATCCAGAGCAGCACGGGAGGTGTGCTCGGGAAGAAGAAGAGGGAAGAAGTCGCAACAGTCGAAGCAGGTACTTGGTCCAAATCTAGAGGTCCTTCACCTTACTCCCAACCCAGACCCCACCACCCAAATTACCCATGCACCTCATATGGACCTCCACAACCCCATTACCCACCACCAGAGCCACATTTTTCCGTCCATCACGCCCAAACATATACCCAACCACCGTATCACCTGCAATGGCGTGCACCGGCTCCCCAAAATATATACCCATCTCCAAAAAACACATATCCACCCCTGAAGGCCTATAGAAATCCTCCAGGGCCAGGTTTCCGTGGGAATAAAGCTTTCAAAAATGAGAGGGTGCAGAGGCAGAAAACATTTACTCTACTGGAGAAACCTATACTACTCTTTTCCACAAATTGAGGCAGTTAGGCCTGTTGAACACTATTGAGCCCAAAATGCCAAATCCCCTTCCTAAAAATCTGGACTATTCAGTGAGCTGTGAATATTGTTCGGGGGCCCCCGGATATGACACTGAGAAATGTTGGAAATTGAAGACCGCCGTACAAGAGCTTATTGACACAAATAGGATCGAGGTTCAAGCTCCAGAGATACCAAACATTAATCAGAATCCGTTGCCAGCGCACCATGAGGCCCACATGATCGAGCTAGTGCACAAGGGAGGGGAGTTTAAGAAGCTCTCGCAAACAGTAATGATGATCCGAGCCAGTGAAGCCAGTCCCAAGGAAAAACTAACCAATGAGAAGGAAGTGGTACAGCTGAAAAGTATAGACACCAAGCCAGTTGTGGTGATAGGGAAAGGGTCGTCCATTGTAACGAAGAAACCAGAACCAGTCAAGATAGTGATGCGGGGGGTATCAAGCACACCCGTGGTAGTGAAAGGGGCTCACATGGAACCAGTTGTCATCAAACCGGTAATGCAGTTGCCAATAATCAGTGAAAAGGCCATGACGTGGAGCTACAATCAAGTGACGGTGATGTATAAGAGGAAAGAGGTTATGGAAGAAGTGTGTGAAACCCAAGGTCTAACTCGTTCGGGAAGGTGTTTTGCTCCCGTAGAGTTAAGACGGACCAATCCAGTAGCAACAAAGAAGCCAGTTACCGAGGAAGAGGTGGAAGAATTATTAAAGAAGATGAAGGCGCAGGATTACTCCATTGTGGAGCAGCTGAGGAAGACCACATCACAGATCGCATTGCTATCGTTATTGATCCATTCAGACGAGCGCCGCCGGGAGTTGATGAAAATTCTGAACAAAGCCCATATTCCAGATAAGATTTCTGTGAACCATCTGGAGAAAGTAGCAAACAAGATTTTTGAGGTGAACCGGGTGACATTTTCCGGCGATGAATTGCCCATGGAAGGTACAGAGCATAATAGAGCTCTCTATTTGATCGTGAAGTGTGAAAATTCGGTAGTCACTCGAGTACTGATTGATAATGGGTCCAGTGCCAATATTTGTCCGTTGTCCACCTTGAACAAACTGAAGGTTGACAATGACCGAATTCACAAGAACAACATCTGCGTTCGAGGGTTTGATGGTGGTGGCACAGACACAGTGGGTGACATCATACTTGAATTGACAATTGGCCCAGTCGAGTTCACCATGGAGTTTCAAGTGTTAGACGTCGCAGTGTCGTATAATCTTCTGTTGGGGCAACCATGGATTCACGCTGCCAAAGAAATGCCTTCTACACTACATGAGATGGTCAAGTTTGAGTGTGATAGAAAAGAGATCGTAGTGCATGGGGAAGACAATACATGCGCCGTAAGTGATGCCATCATACCCTTCATAGAGACTGGTAATGTCAAGGGGCCGTGGGTTTACCAGGTTTTCGATACGGTTTCAGTGGACAAAGTTCCTAAGGGTGAAAGCATCCCACTTCCCAGAATAGCAGTTGCAACTGCCATGGTAGCCTCGGAGATGCTGAAAAACGGGTTTGTGCCAGGCAAAGGTTTGGGGGCTGATCTTCAGGGTATTATTCAACCGGTTTCGCTGCCCAAGAATCTAGATACCTTTGGGCTAGGGTTCAAGCCTACAGCAGCGGATGTGTGTCGGGCCCGCAAGATGAAGAAAAGGGCATGGGTCCTTCCCAAGCCAATCCCACGCCTGTCCCGATCTTTTGTTAGGCCGAGCATCAAAAAGCAATTGCTGTCCAAGGTTACAGGGCCACTGATTGGTATAAATGGAGATTTGGATGAAGGTTTTAAAAGATTATTTGCCGAATTCAACATGGTAGAAGCTGCGGAAGGATCTAGCAAGGCAGATGTGCAGTTTGTGGGGCCTAAGGCCAAGATCAACAATTGGATAGCTACTCCCCTTCCCACGCGGAGGGAGTCTTGGTAGTAGGCTCTGATTTTCCTTCATGTTTAGCTGGATTATTCCAGGGTCGTAATCCAGTTTTCTTTTATTTTGCACTCGTCAAAGTGTGAAACCTTGTTATCTCGTACTTCAATAAAATAAAAATTTCTTCGTTGTTTCTTAGTTTATTTTAATTTTGTTTTCTTATTTTCTTTTCTGAACAGTTCTCTTTAACTGGTCTTAATGACATGGCATGCACGATGGATCTTCAACCTAGTCTAAAAAATCAATCTGACTCCGAACTAATAGTGCAAGAGGTAGAATATGATGAAGAGTTGAAATACGATGAGATGAAGCCTTCGAAGAAATTAACAGAGAATTAAGCCAATTTGAAGAGAAACCCAAGACCAACTTAAATGACACGGAAGCCATCAATCTGGGGGATGCGGATGACATTCGGGAAACTAAAATAAGCGTCCACATTGAACCAAGCATCAGGGAAGAATTAATCAAAGCACTTATTGAGTTCAAAGATATTTTTGCATTGGTCATATGACGACATGCCGGGTTTGAGCACCGATTTAGTGGTTCACAAATTGCCCATTGACCCGGCATGCCTTCCCGTCAAGCAGAAATTGAGGAAGTTCAAAACCGACATGAGTGTGAAGATTAAGGAAGAAGTAACCAAACAGCTGAATGCAAATGTTATTCGGGTTACTCGATATCCTAGTTGGTTGGCTAATGTGGTAACAGTGCCGAAGAAAGATGGAAAAATCAGGGTATGTGTTGACTATCATAATCTGAACAGAGCAAGCCCAAAGGATAACTTCCCATTACCCAACATCCATATCTTGATCGATAATTGTGCCAAACGTGAGATCGGGTCTTTTGTGGATTGCTATGCTGGGTATCATCAGATTCCAATGGATGAGGAAGATGCAGAGAAGACGGCTTTCATCACGCCGTGGGGAACTTATTGCTATCGGTTAATGCCATTAGGTCTGAAGAACGCTGGAGCAACATACATGAGGGCAATGACTACTGTGTTTCATGATATGATACACAAAGAGATTGAGGTATGCATGGATGGTGTGATTATAAAATCCAAGCATCAGGCAGATCACGTAAGAGACCTAAAGAAGTTTTTCCAAAGACTTCGGAAGTACGATATTAAGCTCAACCCTGCCAAATGTGCATTTGGTGTTCCATCCAGAAAGCTGTTGGGATTCATAGTCAGTCGGCGAGGCATTGAGTTGGACCCGTCAAAGATCAAATCCATTCAGGAGTTGCCACCTCCGAAGAACAAAACTGAAGTGATGAGTTTGTTGGGAAGGTTGAATTATATCAGCAGGTTTATCGCTCAACTCACCATGACTTGTGAACCCATTTTTCGGTTACTGAAGAAAGATGCTGCAATAGAATGGACGGAAGAGTGTCAGGAGGCATTTGACCAGATAAAAGGGTATTTATCGAATCCACATGTGTTGGTTCCACCCGAGCCAGGAAGAATGTTGATTCTCTATCTAACGGTCCTGGAGAAGTCATTTGGTTGTGTACTGGGGCAACACGATATCACGGGAAGGAAGGAGCAGTCCATCTATTATCTCAGCAAGAAGTTTAAGGTTCATGAGGTTAAGTACACTCAACTTGAGAAGACATGTTGCGCCCTAACTTGGGTGGCGCAGAAGTTGAAGCATTTTTTGTCATCTTATACTACTTACCTCATATCTCATCTGGACCCATTGAAGTATATTTTCCAGAAGCCTATGCCCACAGGGAGATTGGCGAAGTGGCAGATTTTGCTTATGGAGTTCGACATTGTTTACATGACTCGGACCGCGATGAAAGCACAGGCGTTGGCGGATCACTTGGCCGAGAATCCGGTCGATGAAGAATATAAGCCATTGAGGACGTATTTTCCTGATGAAGAAGTGATGCATGTCGACGAGCTGGAGTTGACTGAAGAACCAGGATGGAAGCTTTTCTTTGATGGAGCTGCAAATGCGAAGGAAGTTGGAATAGGAGCGGTGCTTATTTCCAAAGTAGGGCATCATTATCCTGTTACGGCTCAGTTACGATTCTATTGTACCAACAACATGGCTGAGTATGAGGCATGCATTTTGGGCTTGCGGTTAGCTGCGGACATGGATGTCCAGGATGTTTTGGTCTTGGGAGAATCGGACCTCCTGGTACATCAGATTCAAGGTGAATGGGAAATACGGGATTTGAAGCTCATACCGTATCGACAATGTTTGCACGATCTATGTCAACGATTTTGATCAGTGAAGTTTAGGCATATCCCAAGAGTGCACAACGAGGTCTCCGATGCTTTTACCACCTTATCATCAATGTTGCACCATCCAGATAAAATTCATGTTGAGCCACTGCATATTCAGGTTCGTGATCAGCATGCTTATTGTAACATGATAAAGGAAGAACGGGATGGCGAACCATGGTTCTATGATGTCAAGGAGTACCTCAGGATGGGGATCTACCCAGAGCAGGCCACCGGAGATCAAAAGAGAGCCATTCGGCGGCTGGCAAATGGATTTTTCCTCAGTGGAGGGGTGTTGTACAAAAGAACACCGGACTTGGGATTGCTAAGATGCATAGATGCCAGTCAAGCCGCGACGGTTATGACAGAGGTACATTCTGGAGTCTGTGGGCCACATATGAGTGGATATGTATTGGCAAAGAAGATTCTTCGAGCAGGGTATTATTGGCTCACTATGGAGCGAGATTGTATCAGTTTTGTGCGTAAATGCCATCAATGCCAGATACACGGAGATCTGATTCATTCTTCGCCGATAAAATTACACACAATGTCAGCACCATGGCCCTTTGTTGCATGGGGCATGTATGTCATTGGACCTATCGAGCCGGCAGCTTCCAACGGTCATAGGTTCATTTTGGTGACCATCGACTATTTCACTAAGTGGGTTGAAGCTAAAACTTTCAAGTCGGTAACTAAGAAAACAGTGGTGGATTTTGTTCATACCCATATCATTTGTAGATTTGGGATCCCAAAGGTAATCATCACAGATAATGGTGCTAATATTAACAGCGGTTTGATAAAAGAAGTATGTCAACAGTTCAAGATTACACACCGTAATTCCACCCCTTATCGCCCCAAGGCGAATAGAGCAGTTGAGGCAGCCAACAAGAATATAAAGAAGATATTGAGGAAAATGGTAGAAGGGTCCAGACAATGGCATGAAAAGTTACCATTTGCATTGTTAGGTTATCGCACTACTGTTCGTACTTCAGTAGGTGCAACTCCTTATTTGTTGGTATACGTAACTGAAGCACTAATACCGGTAGAAGTTGAAATTTCGTCTCTCCGAATTGTCGCTGAGGCTGAGATTGATGATGATGAGTGGGTCAAAGCCCGATTGGAGCAATTGAGCTTGATTGATGAAAAGAGATTGGCAGCCGTGTGTCATGGCCAATTATATCAAAAGAGGATGGAAAGAGCATATAATAAGAAGGTGCGTCCCAGGAAGTTTGAAGTGGGGCAGCAAGTGTTGAAGCGAATCCTTCCACATCAGGCCGAAGCAAAGGGCAAGTTCGCCCCGAATTGGCAAGGACCATTTATTGTGACCAGAGTACTATCCAATGGCGCTTTATGCTTGACAGATGTCGAAGGAAGATGTATCGACATGGCTATCAATTCTGACGCAGTCAAGAGATATTATGTATGATTTATTTTGATTGTAATTGTTGTTTGTTTGTTTGTACTTGGCATTGTATCAAAGAATGAAATGACGGAGGCAATTTGTTCTTCTATCCAAACACTTTAACCTTTGCTTCCCCTTTTGAGCCTTATTTGTTCTTTCTTACCCCTCTTTTGGAATCAGTAATGAAAAGGGAAAAAAAAAAGAGAAAAGAAAAAATATAACAAAACAAAAGAAAAGTCACAAGAAAACAAAGGAAGTGAGTGAACTACGTTCGACCTGATTCCTCAAAAAGGATACGTAGGCGCCTCACGGCTCGGTCATAGTGTAACAAAAAATAAAAAAATCGCCAAGCAAGAAAACTGGGGCAGAAGTTGTTTGTAATTTTGGAAAAGAAGTTTGATTCCAAGAGTTGTAATGTTTTACCCATCAAAATTATTTTGAAATTTTGATACCCTTTTCTTTTAGCCATACACCAAAAACCATATTGATGTCCGAAAAAGACCTCCCGATCAGTATCCGAGAAGTGCCAAGTCGGGCAAATGGAAGTCAGGAATAACACTCTAATCTCCAGCAGAAAGGGGATCATAAGCTGAAAAGAATTGATAGCCAAAAGAATCCCCAGCAGAGAGTCCTATCGGTAACACTCCAATCCCCAGCTGAAAAAAAATAAAATGAGAAAGTCTTATCGGTGAAAACCTTCACAGGCGCCATAAGGCGATGGAAGTTGAGAGAAATAAAATGAGAGAGTCTTATCGGTGAAAACCTTCACAGGCACCATAAGGCGACGAGAGTTGAAAGAAATGAGAGAGTCTTATTAGTGAAAACCCCTCGAAGGGCACTATGAGGCGACAAGGAGTTAACAAGGGGCAAACAAGATCAGATTGACGGAAAGGATCCGTCGAGGCATCAAGCAGAACATGATGTTGGTTCGGCAAAAGAGTTGGGTTACGGGGCCTTTGAAATGCAAAGTAAGGCCATCAGAAAGGTTGATTGATATAAATAGACTGGGTTGGTTAATCCAGAATGCACGACATGATCATTTGGATCGGTTATATCGTTCAGATAAGTTCTTTTCCTTTTTCTTCTCCCCAGTTGTTCAGAAAGACTTCTCTTTTTCTATCTCTTGAAGTCATCATTTTTCATTTCTTTATTTAAAGATTTTTCAATGGTAGTTTGTTTCTTAGAAGGATTTTCAGTGCTTACTACTAGTTTCCAATATGGAGCAAAGTAAATGTGGATAAGATAAGCCGAAGATAATACAATGAGATGAGAAAGACGTCATTATAAGTCCAAATGATGGATTGGTCTAAGATTTCAGAAAGTATGGAGTAAAAGTGGAAAACAACAGTTGAGAAGTTTGCGAATAAGGAATTGTCAGGAAGGTCGGAAGTTGTCGGCCAAGTTTCAAAATGGTCGGACGACACAGAGTAGGGAAAAAAGAAAGAAAAAAAAACCATCCCCCAGGAGGAATATGATCCGCAGCAGGAATATCATCCCCAGCAAATAATATCATCCCCAGCGAGTTTTGATAGTGTAATGGAACGCAGAGCAGGGAAAGGAGAAAGGGAAAAATCATCCCCAGCAGGAGTGGCACGACCACTCACCACGTTTTAAACTAACAAAATTTTCTTTGATTTGAAGCAGGGACAAAAATATTATTGATGACGGAAAGGCATAACACAAGGAAGATTATCAAACTGGGGCAGAAAATTTTCTTTCATTTCAAAAATTTTCTGGAAGTCAGGTACCCACTTGGGGAAGAAGGAAGATAACACAAGTCTTAAGGGAAGTGGTCTTTGAACCAGGGATATCCCCAGAAGTTTTCGGAAGAAGGCAACACAAGTTTTAAAGAAAGCAATTCTTTGGGGAGGAAGATAACACAAGTTTTAAAAGAAGTAGTTACAGAGGAAGGAAAATACCAGCTTTAAGTGAAGTAGTCTTTGAAGGAGGAAGATAACATATTTTTGAATGAAACACCAGTGCTATCCCTAGCAGCTTTCAGAGGAATGAAACACCAGTTTTGAGCGAAGCAGTTCTGAAAGAAGATAATTCAAGAGAGAAGGAAAATGGTTCAGGAGGCAGTAAGAAACAACGGCAATAGAATACAGTTTAAGTTGTAGTTAAATTTAGGAACCCGCCTGGAGAATGGAGGTATATTATTTTTAAGATAAAGTTGAAGTCAGGAGCCCGCCTGGAGAATGGAGGTATATTATATTGTAAGATGAAGTTGAGGTCAGGAGCCCGCCTGGAGAATGGAGGTATTGTATTTTAAGTTATAGATAAAGTCAGGAACCTGCCTGGAGAATGGAGGTATATTATCTTTAAGATAAAGTTGAAGTCAGGAGCCCGCCTGGAGAATGGAGGTATTATATTTTCAAGTTGAAGTTGAAGTCACGAGCCCGCCTAGAGAATGGAGGTATATTATTTTTAAGATAAAGTTGAAGTCAGGAGCCCGCTTGGAGAATGGAGGTATATTATATTGTAAGATGAAGTTGAGGTCAGGAGCCTGCTTGGAGAATGGAGGTATTGTATTTTAAGTTATAGATGAAGTCAGGAGTCCGCCTGTAGAATGGATGTATTATTCTTTAAGTTGTAATTGATCAGTCAGGAGCCCGCCTGGAGAATGGAGGTATATTATTTTTAAGATAAAGTTGAAGTCAGGAGCCCGCCTAAAGAATGGAGGTATTGTATTTTAAGATGAAGTTGAAGTCAGGAGCCTGCCTGGAGAATGGAGGTATTATATTTTCAAGTTTGATTTGAAGTCGGGAGCCCGCCTGTATAACAGAGGAATACATTTTGAGTTGAAGTTTAAGTCGTGAGCCCGCCCGTATAATAGAGGAATACATTTTAAGTCGAAGATTGAAGTCGGGAGCCCGCCCGTATAACAGAGGAATACATTTTAAGTTGAAGATTGAAGTCGGGAGCCCGCCCGTATAACAAAGGAATACTTCAAGTTGAAGTTGAAGTCGGGAGCCCGCCCGTATAACAGAGGATTACGTTTCAAGTTGAAGATTGAAGTCGGGAGCCTGCCCGTATGACAAAGGAATACATTTCAAGTTGAAGTCAGTAAAGCGGAGGATTACAACAAGATCCCCGGCATAAATCCAAGTTCAGAAATCGAAAAAAAGGCAACAATGGTCAGGAGAAGGCAATTCAAGCTTCGAAAGGAAAATAATTCGAAGCTCACAAGAAAGAAACAAGCAGTCCAAAAAAGACAACAAGAGACACAAGAGCAAGTTTAAGAGCTACATAAGATTTTGTAATTCTTAGGCTAGTTTAGTCTAGTTTCTCATTTTTTGTTTAGCACGGTGTAATAAGGAGGTCAGTAAGCAGTAGCAACAGCAGTAACAGCAAAACCACAGCTTCACAGTAGTCCCAGCTACAAAAACTTCCCGAACTACATTGACCTGATTCCCTTTTAGCCAGGGATATGTAGGAGACCTTTTGAAGCAAAGGTTCGGTCAAATCTTTCAAAAATGCTTCACACGGAGTATTCGAAAGGGCAAGAATCGCTCGTATCCGCTCACTTTATCATTGCACGAAAACTCTCTGTATTTTCGAGCAAAGAGGGGCAGCTGTGAGCACGTGATTTGTGCCCTATATGAGAATTACTCCTAAAAAATTCAAAATAAAATAGTTTTGTGTTGTTTGTAATTTTTGTGGATTTTGTGTTATTTTTCTTGTATTGTTTACATTTGTCTGTGCATGCTTATTTGTTTTAATTAATAAAAATACAAAAATATGTCGCATTTGCATTTAGGATTTATTAGGAGTAATTAAGTTTGTTTTACAAAAATGAAAAGATCACAAAAAATAATGAACTTTGCATTTAATGTCCAAATTGTGTGATTTTATTTTTATTTGATGTTTAATTTTGTGTGATAATTATTATTAAGAGTTAATTAGCATTTTTAGTAAATTTTTGATTTTATGATTTAATCTAGGATTTTTGGTTTTAATTTAGGAATTAAAAAGAAAATAAATAGAAAAGAACAAAAATAGGGAAATCGGACTGAACCAACGTATTGGGCCAGTTTTTAGCCCAAATCTCACCCCTTACCCGGTCCAATCCAGCCAAGTCTTCGAGACAGGTGGAACGACGCCGTTTAGGCGTCTCAAATTTGGACTGTTGGTTTCGTCAGATCAAACGCTCCAGTCTCTTCCTAGCATCGTTAAAACGACATCGTTTCAGGTGTATTGGTCTCAGCCATTCACCCAAGCCATATTCAACGGTCACAGAATAGTACCCGTATCCAAGAACCGAACTCGACCCGTTTACCAAAGACCAACCCAGTCCCCATTACTACCAAACGACCCCGTTTCGTATTAGTAACATGATCCAAGACGTTGATTTTAGTTGATCCAACGGCTTGGAACCAATTTCCCATCTAGTATATAAATCCTAAACCTTA
>MU690818.1:35371-45400 GCA_026770625.1 Nicotiana glauca
CTCCGCCCACCGAAAATCGCCTCACGACGGTTCCGGTGGTCCAACCCCTCCCAAATTTACACCACTTATTCACCTCAACCTCACCGTTCCAAAACCCAGAGCCTCATCCTTCGAATCCCAACCATCGTCTTCAAATCTTCGTTCAAAGTTCAGTCAAAAACCCTAATCCGCCCAACCACCACCAAGTTAACATCCTAGGTCCGCCTCCTTCTCCTATGACCATATCTAGCCCTATTTTTTCTCGAATCACCCCAGAACCCTTCGAATCTCAGTTTGAAGCTAAGAACCCTTGTGCCTCCCAAAAAATCCCTGGTGGCGGCGCCATCACCAAACCCTCCCAGAGTCACACACAATAATCCCCTTGACCTCCTCACTCCTAATCCCTAACTAACTTGGCTCGAATCCAAGTAAAACTCGTCGAATGGCGGAGGGTTCAGCGGTTCGATACTGTTTCGAAGTTATCAGGATCGAATGGGTTTCTAGTTAGTATTATAAGCCTATTTCTGATGAAATAGATGTATAATACTAACTGGAAACCAATTTCGAACAGCATATTGATTGGAATTCGGTCTATAGAGTCTGAGGTATTTCTTTTGTTTTCCTTTTATTCATTTGTTCTTGTTGCTATTATTGTATATCGGATTAAATTTCGTGGTAATTCATCTTTTATCAATTACTTCTTCCTTCTCCATCGGACCCTTTCCTTGGTCCAAATTTTTCTTATGATTGATTGGCATATGTTATAAACTGTTGAGCCGATTAAGTAAGTTTCGTTTATAAGCTAATTCATGTTTGTGTTACGAATGATTACTGTGTATGTTTGGTTCCTCTATTTTTCATCTGGTTTACAGTTCCTTTTTATCAATAGGATTAGCTGTGTTTATTTTGTCTCGTTTGTATGTTGATTAACTGTTAGGAATTGTGAACTGGTTATAGCTGATAAGGGTCTGATATGAATTAGGTTTAAATTCAGCCTTAGTGGTTCTAATGGTTAATTAGGGATTAAAACTAGTTAATTTATTAGGTGAATTGGTTATAGTTGCAGTTTCATGAATATCAGGAGGGTAGTTTGGGATTTGAAGTTTGAAAATGTGTTTAGTTTAAGTGGATTTTCTCATTTCGAATGGCCTGCCAGTTGAATGTTCAGTGGGCCACTGAACCATTGGATAATTTAATCAAAAAGGGGAATAAGGGGTTGGCCTAGTGCCTTTACTAATTGGAAATCATAAAAGTAAGTTAATGATAAAAAGCTAAAAGGATACACATAGTAGAGGAATATTACAAGCTGGAAAGTAAAAAACAGGGGGTAATAATAAAAGGTTTTTTTTCTTTTACAACTGTAAAGAAAAAAGGGGCTGGAGAGGGTTCAAGAGTTGGGTATAAATACAAAAGGAATCATTTGATAAAGAGAATGGACATTGAGGGAACATTCTGAGAGCCTATAAGAGAAGACATTTTGACACTTTGAGACTTGAAGAAAACAACATTTTGAGAGCTTTGAGGGCATTCGGTTCTAATTTAAAACATACAGAGACTTTTGAAAGATTAATTTTAAGAGTCTTTTCGAGAGCTTCCAGATTTCTAATTACTGAGTCATTTGCCAGATCAGTGTTTTGTTTACTGGAGTCAGTAGCATTTTCTGTTTGGTTTTCTAGTAGATTTTTGGGTTCCGGGAAGACCTGGGATTAGTTTGGTTGTGGTGTTGCTGTGGCGTGCCCCTGGGTTTGATGTGAGGTTTTTTAGTTCAAATTACTTCTGTGTGCTGGTTATTGCTGGTAGCTCATGTTAGCTGTCGAACTGCTGCTGACCCTTTTTCCTTCTTCTATCTCGTTGTAATTCCATGTATCTATCTCGACCTTGAATGATGCATGCAATTTCAAGCTGAATATAGCTAAGTTGGAAGAGGAATCAAAATGCAAGCATTTGTTTGTTTCTGTCGTAATTAGAACGTAGTTTATTTTTTGTTCATTTTGAATGTCAAGTCCCGTTAGATATGTAATGGTAATATGGAGATTTGAATAACTAGGACTTGTTCTAATTTGTGCAATTTTGGACTGGTTGAACCTGTAAGGGACTGTTCTGAAATGAAGATTTGTTAAACATGAGTGTGTATGAATTTTAGTAGTCAAATACTAGTTGTGTTTAAATTGAATTAGTTCCTGCTATTTGAGTTAATTTTTAGTATTGCCCAAATCTATATAAAAATACTCTCCGTCTGCGATTAGGTACAATGTAAGTTGTTAAAACAATGTGATACTCTTTCTTATTGTAAGATCTTCATGTAACGTGATTTAGTGTAGAATTCTGAGTTCAAATGGCCATGGATGAAATCGAAATCAGAGGGTTTAAGGTAGATAGGTGGTTTGAAAAATCATAAATTATTTTTAAGTATATACAGTTAGTAAGGTTAACTATAGGCAATTCATTCTAGCTTAGCATCACTAGTTCTCGAATTTCAATTCTCATTGGAGCCATGCTAATGTGCAAGTCAAGCTCGTGAATCAGTACTCTAATAAAAAAAAGTAGCTAGTAGGGGAGTTGAAACTTGAATTAGTTTGCAACCCGTTTGGAATTATGATCATAAGTAGCTTATAGGGGACAAGGAAATTGAAACTGGTTATTTTCTAATTCTTATTAACTACTAAACATATCGGCCCATTATGTGATATAAGGTGTGTAATTTCAGATTATTGCTTAAAAGTCATTGAATTCGCTTTATCGTCTTTGTTTGTGTCAATTCATTTTCTTCGTGCTTGTCTTTGAGCCTGAAGGCATGTTTAGTTTAAAATTATTGTTTCAGGACAACGACAAATTGATTAGGGCTTTTCTTTTTTTATCAGAGACAAATTAAATAAAAAATTGTAGATTGCTTTAAGTTTGCCCTTTAAATAATAAAACGAGACGAGCCTCGCTAAACAAAACATATAAATCGCGGGGCCCTCGTTAAATGTCTATATAAAATTACTTAGATTTCGGGACGAGCCGTTTAGCGAATTTCATGGCTTTCCCTAAAGGTTATAATGCGCTAGTTGCTTTAGGCCCGGCATTTTAATAACATTACCTTCCTAAACTCTGGTGCACATTTATGTGACCCAAATCCAAATCTCAACGGAGTCGAAATATGTCAATAACCACGGGTACATTGATGTGACGTGGTTCGAGATGCATTTTCACGACGTTGCAATTTTCGTTAAAAATAATAATAAAAGCGGTTCAAAGTTAAAAGCACATAGGTAAAAACATGTATTAAAAATCAGATAATTTAGCCAAATATAACAGTTAAGCGACCGTGCTAGAACCACGGAACTCGAAAATGCCTAACACCTTCTCCCGGGTTAACAGAATTCCTTATCCGGATTTCTGGTTCGTAAACTGTAACATAGAGTCAACTTTTTCGTCGATTCGGGATTCAAACCGGTGACTTGGGACACCATAAATATCTAAAGTGGCGACTCCAACTCTTAATAGTAAATTTCGTTTTAATTGTCCTTTAATTGGAAAAAGTCCCTTTATTACACCCTCTCGGGGTGTAGCGGAAAAATGAGGTGTGACACCAACTACCCTTAGGAATGTTTCACCAGTTCAAGACCCAAGGAATAATGTGCTTCTCCAAGATCCTTGATTCGGAATTGATCATCCAAATATTATTTTAGGGCACTAATCTCAACCAAATCATCACCAGTTAAAAGAATATAATCTACGTAGACTGTTATAACTGGTAAAAGAAACCTAGAGGACTTAGTAAACAAAGAATAATCATTTTTGCTAGGAGAAAAACCTCTGGACTGCAGGGCACTAGACAACTTGGCGTACCATTGCCTAGGAGCTTATCGGAACCCATATCATGACTTTTTGAGTTTGCAAACAAGATTGGTAAAAGAATCATGTGATTGAAAAGTCAAACCCAAAGGGATTTTCATATACACTTGTTCATCCCATGGACAAAAATATTATTTACATCTAATTGATGAACGACCCATTTTCTCTTAATAGCTATAGGCAATAAACACTTAATAATGGTCAACTTAACCACATGAGAAAAAGTTTATGTGAAGTGTATGCCCTCTTGTTCAGTATCTCCCCTAATAAACAACGTAGCATTATACATTTTATGCTCTCATCAACCTTTTGCTTTATCTTCTACACCCACTTAGAAGGAATGGCTTTCTTTTCAGGAGGAAGTGGCAGAATCTCCCATGAATTATTTACCTCTAGAGCTTGAGATTCTTGCTGCATAGCTGCTCGCCAAGCAGGATTAGAAGCTGACTGTTGATAGAACTGAGGTTCTAGCAAGCCACATTCAGAGAAGGAAGAAGCAACCTTGGATGTAGACACATTAGTGCAAATATAATCATTCCAATAAGTAGGCGGTGCAAAAACTCTGGTAGTCCTTCGTAAAGGAACATGAGGAGGGCTGCATGGATGAGAGAAGAGGAATAATAGGAGGAAGTAGGAGGGAAAATAGAAATAGAAGCAGAAGTATCAGTATTAGTAGAACAAAGATGAGGAGAAAACATAGAAGAGGAAGAAGAAGAAGAAGAAGAAGAAGAAGAAGAAGGAGGAGGAGGAGGAGGAGGAGGAGGAAAATATGTTCATGGAATATAACATCTCTAGAAAAGATAACACTATGTTTTGATAAGTCTAAAAACTTGTATCCTTTTTGGTCATACTATACCCCAGAAACACAATAAGAATGATTCTAGACTTAAACTTGTCCCTGTATGGCTTTGGAACAGCAGCATGCCAAAGGCATCAAAAATTCCTAAAGTGATCTATGAAAGGAGGTGATCTATGAAGTAATTCATAGGGAGTTTTGTGATTCAAGAGCGAGGTAGGAAATTTGTTGATCAGATATGTCGCAGTCAAAATACATCTCCCAATACTTAACATGAAGCTTAGATTGGAAAAGAAGAGACCTTTAGTTTCTATTAAGTGCTTGTGTTTCCTTTCTAAAACTCCATTTTGTTGAAGAGAATGTGGACAGGAAGTTTGGTGTGTCATTCCTTGAGAATAGAAAAAGGACACTGCCTCCTGACTGGACCCTAGTTCAAAGGCATTATCATACCTAAGTGTTTGAACAGTAGATGAAGCTGAGTCTTAACTAAGAAAATGAAAGACTTGACTATATGAAAGTATTGCATTTAGAAGATAATAAGTGTGTCCAGGTGTCCCTAGTAAAGTCATCAATAATAGTTAAAAAAATATCTATATCCATTGTACATTTGAGTATGATAGGGTCCCCACATATCTATATGAACAAGTTGAAAGGGATGAGCGGTCTTAATAGTACTTTCAGGAAATGGAATCCTTTGATGCCTAGCCATGGGACATATTCCACACATAAATGGCTGCTCCTTAGAAAATTTATCTTTAATGTGTGAGAGTAATCTCATTTTACTAAATGGCATGTGACCAAGCCTTTGATGCCAAAACAAATCAAAATCAACAGTGGAAGAAAAAACTGGAGGAAAACATGCTTGAGAAATAACAGAAGAGCCATAAGTTTTATTATGGTCAATGGTATTTACAATGTGAGCATCATGAGAAGTAATGGTATTTACAATGTCAGCATTATAAGAAGTAAAATTACCAGAAATAGAATTCACAATGTCACCAGTCACAGCAGCAGGAATGCTGGTAGATGAAAATGAATCAGAGTGAAGCATATAGATACCATTGTAATGTTTATCAAATTCCAATGGCCTCTTCAGAGAAGGTCCCTCTAAAATAGTAAACACAATGATCAACAGTAAAAGAACTATATATTTCAACTATAATAACAACTTGTGCAGGGAGATTAAACTGAATTGGAATGAAGTCACAAGTAACATATTCTGAAGAATTATATCTGGAGATAAAGGAAGACATCCTACACAAGTCACTTTAACCTTGTATCCATTTGGGAGAGTAATAAGATAAGGGACATGAAGAGGTGTAATATTTGTGAGAAAGTATTTATGAGGAGTCATATGATTAGTTGCACCAGAATCTACTATCTAGGTATTGTCAACCATCTTAGAGAAATGGCATGCAAAGAAACACTAATTACTAAATACAGAATAGCTAGATAAATCTGCAAAGTTGGCAGAGCCAGAACAGAAGTTGTCCTAAGTGGTAGAAATTTTGGACTGCTGAAGTAGAGACAGTAATTGCTCCTTAGTAAAGTCATGGCTTGTGATGTCAGACTGAGCAAACTTGTTATCAAAGACCAACCCTTCCGCTTGACCTGAATTCTGAGAATATGAAAGGTAAGCACACGGAGCAGTCCTCTTGAATTTGTTCAGCTGGAAGTTGTTGGGGTAACCATGAAGCTTGTAATATTTTTCAATGTTGAGCCCTTGCTTTTTACAGTATTTGCAAACTACATTAGATTTCTTGGGATCAAAGTTAACTCTTTAAGGATAAGATTTCTGAGGACCAACTAATGAGGAACTAGTGTAGGGCTTTTGAATTCCAGTTGAAAAGGAAGCAGATACAGAAATTAAAGAAGGAACGAACAACTTCACTTCAGACTGACTCTCATCTTGAAGAAACATGGAGTAGAATATATCAATGTCAGGAAGAGGTTTCATAAGCAGAGTATTTCTACGTGCACCAGAATAATTGTCCTTTAGCCCCATCAGAAATTTATGTACCTTGTGATCCTCTTCTAATTTCTGAAAACCCTCTTTACATTTACAGACACAGTCAGGATAAGTAATGGAATAAGCCAATTAATCCCACAATTTCTTGATTCTAGAAAGATAGGAAGCTATGTTGGAAAATCCTTAATAGTTGTGATTTCCTTGCGTATTTGAAAAACTTTTATGCCATTAGGTTGATCATATATTTTCTCTATCTCTTTCCACAATTTTTCAGCGAACTCAGTATACATTACACTCTCCCTAATTTTCAACTTTAAGTTGTTTAATATCCATACAATGACCATGTCATTGCACCTACACCATGGCTCATAGAGTGGAGAATTCCTACTGGGTTGGAAATACTTCCATTGACAATTCCCAGTTTATTCTTACATGATAAGCCAATAAGTGTTTCCCTTCTCCAACTGTCGTGCCCCGCACCATTAAACCTATCATTATCGATAATCGTCCCTGGATTATTAGAAGGATAGAGGTAGAGAGGATGGAATGGTTCAACAAAAGAAGAACGAGATGACACAACAAAAGGTTCAGAGATAGAAGGATCAGAAGAAACCATGGCTGAGAGCCAAAATTAGGTCTTTAGAAACTAAAAATTACAGCAACATAAATCCACCAAATTAGGACACATGACATACTAGAAACAAGCAACACAAACGAGATTCATAAGAAATTGATACGAGCCTTGTTTAGAAACTCGAAAAAGTAGGAGTCTTTGGCAACAATGAGCAAAAGTACGCACCGAAAAACGGCAAAATACATTGGAAGCAACCGTAAATAGCAAACACAGGGAACTAAAACCGACAAATTTTTTTTTACCAGATACCTCGATTAATCAACGAAAAAAATTTACCGCAAAAAAAAAAACGAAAACAGCGAAATTGGACAGTGAGGGTAACATCGCAGGAAAGCGCGAGGTGTGGTGTATCCATCGTGCTCAAATACCATGTTACAATGTGAAATCAAAAAGAGAATTGACAAAATCGAATGAAGAGAGCCCTAGAAACTTTGGGGGAGAAAGAGGGAAAGATCAGTTATACCGAATTATATTGCTTGACTTCTCACGTGTCCAAAAATATATCCCTCTTATATTTACAACAATGAATAAGAAGAAATAAATCAGTAATATATAAGAATGGGCTGGGTCCTCAGGTGTATTATTATGTTGGGTCACCAGGTCTATGTTGGTTAAAATAGCACGGTCTAGCCAGTTTTCAGACTGGTCATTAAAAAATATTCAACGTTTACCAAGTCAATAAAAAATAGCCATTATTTTGCTGCAACAGAGACCGATCCAGCATAATATAGTGGAGTTTGGTGCACCTGTATATGAGTTTCCAGCATATTATGCTAGAGCTCCAACACACGGAAAGTTCCAGCATAATATACTGGAGATTCGAGCACTTGTGTATGAACTTCAAGCATATTATACTGGACCGGTATACTTTGCTGGAACTCCAGTATATTATGCTGGAGTTCTAGTGTACTTATGCTGGAACTCCATCATATTATGCTCGAATTCCATCATACATATCCTGGAACTCCAGTATAATATATTGGAGTTCAAGTATACTTATGCTGGAACTCCATCATAATATACTGACGTATTTTTCGGGTTTTGAACAGTGTTTTCCCTCAGATTTATCTTTACATCAGAAATGGCTAAATTTTGATTACTTCTGAAACTTGGCTATTTTTGAACGACCACTTGTAAATCTGTTTATTTTTCAATTTCTCGGGCTGAATGGAGCAAGCCCAACTTCACTACATTCTTTACTGCAACATAAACTGACTAGTTTAATCATCACTTGAATTGGAGATTAGATTTATATCCCTGATGATAGTCTATAATAACATATTTTAGTCGATTATTACGATCTAATTTATTGCACTTTAGTTGAGTTTGCGCGTTAATCGCTAGTGTTTTGCACTAATTGTGTGTTTTATGCCTTATAGGTGTGATTCCGAGCTATATAGATGATATGGAATGAATTTAAGTAATTTGAAGCTTTGAAGTCTGAGTAAAAGCTCAAGGAATTAAGCCAGGATCGTGTTCGGGGGTCAAATTTGATAGTTGAGAACAAACGAAGACTCGATGAGGCATATTACGCACTGTCTAGTAAAATAAACATAACTTTTTACTCAGAACTCTATTTTTTCTCCATAATATATGGTTGAAAATCTAACTCAAAGTGCTACAACTTTCATGTTTTGAGGTTTTCCAAATTCCAAACGGAAGAGGGTGAACAATCTCAGTTTTACCGCGACCGCGACAGAACCGCAGTAGAAGGCATTTGCGGACGAATGAAGAAGCTGAGAGGGTGTTTGGCCGCGGTTTGACCGCGACCACGGTAGAACTGCGCCCATCCAGGCCTAAAAATGCATAAGACTCTATCTAATTTTTGGCTCGCAAGAATTTTTACCGCCCCAAGAGCATAATCATAAGCTTGAATCAAAACTTTGGGTGCGATTTATAATTTTGAAGTGGAGGCAGAAAGTGATTCACGTCGTGCCGCGATGTTAAATCAAGCGCTTGTTGGGAGGCAACCCCGCTTTACTACTTTCTTTTATTTTTTTGTATTAATTTTTTTTAATTGTATTATTTTTGTAGTGTCAATTTTCTATTTTCTAGGATCTTGGAAAGCAAAGGTATTGGAAGGATGCAACAACAAACCAAATGGTTGGAACTAAGTGTGAGGTACCCGCACGAAGGACCAAGCTTGGGAGAAATCTGAGTACCTCATGAGCTGTTAGTGCTTCGGCCTTTGGCCTACCAGGAAGTTTCTTTTACCCTTTTTATTAGTTATGGTGTGCATTGCGGACAATGCACTATTTTAAGTGTGGGGTGAGGAGATTGTCTGGGTGACTTTCTATGTTATTTTAGTTGTGTTAGTTTAATTGAATAATTATTTTTTTTTTAAATAGAAAAGATTGGACTTTTCCTGACAATGGATCTAGTAGACAATTTTTCTTGAGGGATTTAAGTCTAAAAAAAAGATTTTCTTTTGTTAAGTAGTGTAGCAATTCCCCCTTGGTTTTTCTTTAAACCACGGTTCTTTTCCAAGGGTTTTATTTGAACCGGGTGTAGTTAGTTTTTTTTTTGGGTAGGAGCCATTGTGTTGTGTTTTGAATTGAAGCAATATCTCTTGACTTTGTTATGCCTTGAGAATAGTGAGTACTTTGGTTGTGACGCTTAGGCTCAGTTTTTGACTCTTGTAGAAGTACCTTAAATTGCGTATTCTTAACTTTGCTTAACTGTTTTGACTAGAGTGTCTATGAATCCAATCCTGAGTGAGTTATGTGTCATGTGTGTGTAAGGTTTCGTGTTATTCATTGCATTGCATTTGATGCCTAGAACTTGCCCTGTGTGTTTGCAAAGCAAAATAGT
>MU690818.1:62944-104624 GCA_026770625.1 Nicotiana glauca
ATATATATATATATATATATATATATATATATATATATATATATATATATATATATATGGTCACTTTCTACAGTTAAGCCATTAAATACGCTATCTAATATTTTTCTTTCTCATTATATCAGTTTATTCTCTCCCAAAATCACCGCATATAGTATCTTATTTCTCTCTCCACGATCTCTGTCTCACAGCATCATTGTCTTCCCCATTGTTGAACTACGATTCTCCTTTATCAGCGCCATTGTCTCCCTCAATTTTCAATAATATTTTGCTCCAAAAATTTGTGGTAAATGTTAAAGTTTTTGGATTTTTTGGTCGGTTAAAGATTTTTCTTTTTCTCTTTAATAGTTTTTTTTGTTAATATTCACCATTTTTCGGTTTTCTGCAGAATACCCACTAAAGCACTCAATTTTGAAGAGACTGTAACAACTAAATTTCGTTCCTAAAAAATAATAATTAAGACAAGAAATACAACGACAAATATTATATTCGATTTCAAGTGATGGGGTTACAATCTCTAAAATCTAAAGAGATGTAGTCCTCTGATTCTTCTCCTCAAGGACGATGATTCAAGAGCTTGAGAGCTTGAACTTGACAGATTTCAAATTTGTAGTACGTCACAAATAATTTAAAGGTCGTCACGAACCAGGATTTGGTATTGGGTTATCACGAACGGAAGATTTGAAGTTGCACGTCTATGATTTGAGTTCGCTTTTAGAATTTGACCACAGACGATGATTGCAGATATGGATGGAGACTTTAATGCTATTCTTGAAAGCTTCTTTAGCCTTTCCTTCTGCTACTTGCTTGCGTCTTAGCCTTCTCCTCTGACCCATTTATATAGGTGTGGGGTGGAGTAGTCTCCAAGAAAACCCTAGTGGATCATTGAGCTTGAGGCTTATGGGTCGACCTATTTGATAGAAGACCAATTTGCGGGCTAGACCAATAATACATTGGACTTTTATTTAAATTAATTCATTTTAGATTTAAATAATCGACCCGATTATACTAGCCCATAGTATCATTTGAACTAATATGTATTCAATACATGATGAAATCCAAATTACTTGTGAATTTAAAATTTAGTAAAATTTTAATTGTCTACAAATGTCCATGCTTCAAGGCTAGTCAGGACGTAAGCTTGCCGAAATGTCACTTCATGAATCATTTAGTCAAATGGTCTATGTACCAAAGTTAACCATCTTGGTTTTTTTTTACGTTAGGGAAGAATTTAGTTGCGTCAATCGCCTTTGGCAAATACCATGATCTCGACGTTGCATCCTGAATGTAAGCTTGCAATGCAAATTAACAACCATCAACGTAGAACTAAGCAGTGGTATTACCAAATTTACAAAATTACTTGGCTTGTTGAACGGATAAGTATTTTTTGGTTCCATGAAACACTTGATCGTCATTCCTTCTATGGAAAGAACGTGTATGGACTTAATAAAATAAGTCAAAACTATTTTACATAGGACCAAGTAAATAATTAGCAAATTTGGCAAGAATCCTCCAGCACTTTGACATAAAACAAGGAATCACTTTTTACCAAACATATTATAAAAGTGTTGGAATTTGTTTCCATATTTGAAATCCTTGTTCAACATGCTTAACGTAACTTATTTTCAAAATGTATCAAGGACACCGCCTTTGAGAATCTATATAAAAGGTCATGCTTAACATTACTTATTTTCAAATGTGGGCATACCTCCCGTCTCATCGTATTAACCAACAGACAGCAACTAGCAATTAGCTTTTCTTATATTTTAGTCACGTCGGACGTCTTCCGTTAGTCCGACAGTTTGGCGCACTTATAGAAAATAATTTACATCTTTTCATAGGAGTTTCCAAAACTCAATATGTTTGAACCTCCCAATAGTAGACACTTGGAGGAAAGACATGTTCAAAAACTGAGGTTAAATTCGCTTTATACTGTCCCATGTGAACTTCTTAAACTTGGTTCCAAGTTCTGTCGCATTTGATATTTCAGCTTTGCGCATCTTAACCAAAAAAATTATATCTTGGTATAGGAATGCCGAAATCATGAGTGGTTTGCCACTACAGAAACTAGACTTGTATTACTACAAAATATCAAAAGATTGGATTTAGATTCGCATTGTATAATCCCAGGTGAGCTTCCTAAACTTGGTCCAAGTTCTGTCACGCTCGACATCTCAGCTTTGCGCGTCTTAACCAAAAAAATCATATCTTGGTATAGGAGCATCAAAATTATGAGCGGTTTATGGATACGGAAACTAGGCTTCCGGAGATACAACATAGATAAAGATCATAATCACAATGTGGTGCTATCTTCCCAGATATTTTCTCGAATATAGGTAATATATTGCGATATGTTGCCCCTTTCAGTCTTGCTGATTTTCGGAGATTCTTCCTTTTTTTTTGGCAGACTCTCGGAGAAGCACATTGGAATATGAATTGCATCAGCAAATATGCATTTTACCGACCACGATACACCATATCCACACCTTGAGATTACTAGCGACAAGCAGAATCCGCGCGCCCAAGTCTTCGCCTAAAAAGTTCATCCTCCGATGATAGGTGCTTTCGCTCTCGCTAGGAAGCCGCTTGACGCCTCCCTTGATCTTGCAGAATGGTCGATTAGAGAGATGAAGGATGCATTGGATAGATTTTCGGGCAAGGCAACCAACATGAAGGTCCTACTTTTGAAGTTCTCCACTCATCAGAAGGTCGCGTCTGCTAATCCTCCTCATTGTGATCACGATAGACGTCTCGCCACTTGGAGTGTTCCTCCTTCCGGCTTTGGTGAAGTTCACTATACCTCTAAATATTGGGAGTGGGTAGAATATGTTCTCGCCCGCAACAAGTTGACTTTGGATGGCATCAAGGTCTATGACGCTATCTTTGCTTTGTTGTTCACATATGACTACAATGAGAATGTCCTCCGTGCCTTTTGTGAGCTTTGGCGTCCATCTACCAACACAATTTCTACCTATATTGGTGAACTCTCCATCTCTTTGTAGGACTTGAAAGCAATTTGAGGCCTTTCGGTGCATGGGTCTTTCTGTGACGAAGTTATCCCCTCGGCTAAGAAGTTGACACAAGCGGACGATCAAGGAAAACCTTTCCTCCCAAGAAGTTGTCTGCACCTATTCTCATCATTCTACAAACTCATGAAGGATGATGTCCACGAGGTCTCCATTCGTGATTGGGCAGAGTTTTGGTTTCAAGGCTCGAGTAGGTATTCCAAGCCTCCGCAAAAGTCATCAAGGAATCGGATAACAAGGCCAAAGTTGAATCATAATCCTTCTGGAAATATTGACGCGAGCTTCCTACCGCGAACCGATAAAGAGAATTCCCCCTTTATTGAGCTTGGCGTGGAGGAATCACTTAGAGATAAGACTTATTTGGCGGCTTTCCTTGTATGTTGGCTTTGCAAATTTGTGTTCCCCAACAAGAAGATCGACTACATTGGTGCTAGTGTCTTCAAAATCGTGAGTTTGATGGCTCATGGAGAGAAGTTTTCCTTGGCGGTTCCAGTCCTTGCAAGTATCTACCATGGATTGAAGGAGGTCTCCACTTCTCAAGATTTGGGCGCCTGCAAAGCACTCTTTCCTATTCATTATGCATATGGATGGATAGGAGTATACTTCGACACTTACTATCGCGTTAAGCGTCCACAACAGGGTCCGCAAATGTGCAAGGTTTCGGGCTAGAAGATGGCCAAGCATTTTTTACCTTAGTGCGGGAGTTGTTTCAACAAGTTAGTGCGTAACAACTCCACCATTTGGCTATGCTACAAGGGAGGGAATTGCATATTATCGATCGTGACGAACAATCGAATTCATGGAGTGACTCTTTATAAATCTTCGCTCAAGCTTCATCACCTATAAACACGATGACATTCATATTGATGAATTTTATAGCCCACATAGGTTTAGTTGTCAATTCGGCTTTTGTCAAAATATTCTTGGCAACCTCATAGAGCGACCTTATAACGGCTCACTGAAAATGCTAGTGCAATTTTGGGACTCATGTATTCGTCTTGGAGGTTCATCAAAGGTTATTGTCCCTATTGTCCATTAGAAGAGGGGCCTCTAATGACTCGTGAGTATGCAGATTGGTCAGCTCGTCGAGTACATTCTTCTTGACAAAGTACTCACCTTATTTTGAAAGTTCCAAGGAAAGACTATACTCTTTTATCCTCCAAAGATGATCAACGTCAAAAGAACACTCACGAAGGGTCTTCCAAGTCCAAGTTACGATCGAAAGATCCTTTTTCAAGCACCAACGTCTTATCCACGTCTACCTCTTCGGCGGGCGGGGATGCCCATGTGGACAAAGGAGCTAAACATGTTTTGTTGACTTCCAAGACAACTACTGCCAGTGTGGAGGTGACGAATAACCCTTGCAAGAGGAAAGCGCCCCCCTCACTAAACAAATATGTTTCAAAGACAACCAACGTCATTCCAACAAACAAGGAAAGGACTCAAGCTTCTACTTTGCCCAATGTGATTGTGAATGTTAGTGCGTCGTCCTGTTCAAATGAGAGTGATGTTAGCCACGACATACATTGGAATCGTTCAAAGAAGAAGGCTAAGGACACGAGCCATAGTGAGTTTGCTAACTTGGATGCTCATAATATCAATACTGGATTTTTTGTAGAGGGTGACCCGAGCTCAACGATACCGTTGTCTGAACTGGAGAAACGAGTAAATATTATTTTCTTCAAATTTACTCCCTTTCTTTTATTTTTTGTTTTTTTAACACTTAAGTTTTTTTTTATAGTTAGGCGTCGATGAGTTGTATGATGATGTACTTGGTGACAACATGGTGGAAGACTGTGTTACAAGCCCAAATTCCCTCGGTGTGGCCGCAAAAAGTCCTCACACTTCATTTGATGGTGTTGAACATCATGCTGCAACAATGCTCCGTCGACAGATTTGAGTCTACCCAAAGAGTCGCACCTTGTTCTTCAAGAAGATGTTATGCTTTCCAAGCCAGTCAGGACGAGTAAGATGGAGGTCGTCGCAAGTCAAGCAAAACATCTAAAAGCCGTTGAGCCTACTCCATGGTTGTTGCATCTTGATGCTCCAAACTTCAAACCACACAAGACTATTTTCCCTATTAAATTTTCTTTTGTTAACACGAAGTGACATACCTTGTGTGAATGGATCGAAGAGTTCTCTCTTGATTCTCTGGATAACTTCACAAAGTTGGAGGAAAGTATTGCTTTGACTCTTGAGGAAATTAAGAAAGAAAATATTATTGATACTTCTACTTTAGAGGCTCTTGTCGATGCTTTCTTCAAGACATACACAGATTACGTTGCTTTAAGATCGTCCAAGATGACTAAAGAATTTCACCAAGAGTCACTTTCTGATGCGCGATGACGCCTCAATGATGCAAAAAAGGAATATGAAAAAGTGAGCGAGTCTGTAGAAAAATTTCAAGCCAATCCTGATAGTATTGAACAACAGCTAGCTGCCCTGGCCTCCAGAAAGAAGAAGATCGTCGCGCTCTTAGATAAACAATAAGTGAAGTTGGCTAAAATTCAAAAGAATGTTGACATTACCGAAGAGGGGATTTATACCATTGAAGCCAATCATCCATTATCTGATGATGAAGCAGAGAAATTATCCCTCTTGAAAGGGGCAGTTGAGACAAGCCGCCATCAAATCCTTAGCTTCAAACCTTTTCCATGATTTTAGAGTTTTTTCTCTTTTTTTTTTTTTGCTTAGGATTCTCGACTTGCGATTGTATTTTTATTTTTTATAACTAATATCATGTAATGGAGTACTTATGTCTTGGAGCAATAAAAGTATATTTATTTTTAATATGTGATATCTCTCTTTGAGACTTGGATTTCCTCCATTACTACCAATTATTTCTTTCTTAAATTTCAGCACATGTCTTGTATGTTGGCTTTGTTGCTTCACGCTCTCTTGTTAAAGAAAGTCATATCTTAAGCTAGGAGTGTTAGAATTACAATCTGTTTGCACCGTAGAAAGAAAACTCGGAGACCTGAAGTACCTGCGAATTTTATTGCAGAACCTTTTTTGGTCTACCAACAAAAAATTCATGAAGTGGATACAATTGTAGTGATTTTCATATTTGTGTACCTTCGACGAAAACAATTGCATATTGAGCTAGGAGTATCGAATTACAATTCGTTTGCAGTGTCATAAAGTAGACTTGGAGATCTAAAACTCGTATAGATTTCATAACAAAACTCCTTTAGGGCTGTCAACAGAAAATTCATGAAATTGACTCAACTACAGTGAATTTTCAGATTTGCGTACCTTCGGCGAAAATAATTGTATCTTAAGCTAGGAGTATCAGAATTACAATCCGTCTTGTGGTGTTAAAAAGTAGACTAGGAGATCTAAAACTCATTTGGATGGTCAATAGAAAATTCGCGAAGTCGACTCAACTACAGTGAATTTCCAGATTTGCGTACCTTCGGCGAAAATAATTGTATCTTGAGTTTGTAGCGTCGGAATTGCAATATGTTCGTGCCGTTAGAAAGTAAACTCAGAGACCTAAGTATCTATGAATTTCATGGCATAACTTTTTTGGGTCTACCAACAAAAAATTTGTGAAGTCGACGCGACTGCAGTGAACGTCCATATTCGCATGCATATAGAAGTCTTTGCGGCATAAGACCTTCTGGATTAGTCAAAGTTCTAGATCATGTATTGTTTTACCCTTCGGAACCCAAATTAGAAATTTCATAGTTAGGCCACATGATGGGGGAACAATTCATATTAGATTCAACTATGCGAAGCTTTATGATAGCATCATGTATTGAAGAAATGAAGTGAACTTGGAAAGGCATTCAAGACAAGATAGGGACAATCTTTCTCGTCAATTGCTTTTATGTCTTAGATTCTTCGTATAGCACGAAGTATAAATATTTTCATCCTTTTAGTCTCTTGACAATGATGTATCAGATCCTTGTAGCATTGAAGCAATGAAATGTCCATTTTGGCTCGACACAAATTGCCTTCTTTCTTTCTGCAATATGCGCCTATTTAAGTAATCAACGTGATGCTTCGGCTCGAATTTTGATGATCATGTCACGTTGAAACACACTTTTATGTAAGCTTATGTGACTGAACTTAGAATGAAACTCTAAGCTGCCTACGTACCTCGGTGAAGAGGATCAAGCCATAACGTAGTTCAAAATAAGTGAGTTTTTCTTCTTCTTCTTTTACTTTTTTTGTCCTAAATTTTTCCTAAGCCGCCTCTTTCGAGGTTTTCAACCTAGCGGAATCCTTTTTTTTGGGTGCCATTCGCAGCTTAGGTTCATGCGGTTAAGGAGTATTGAACCATATAGCTTAGACTCTTGCGTTAATGAGCGTAGCAGTATGCAGTTTAGGCTCGTGCATTAAGGAGCTTCATGACTTGTAGTTTAGGCTCGTGCGTCGAGGAGCGTTTATTCTTCAAGTATAATACCTCTTCAAAAATTTCCCATTGAAAGGGGCAATTCTCATGCCATATGCATTAACTAACTTGTAAGCTCCACTTGAATAGGCTTCTTGCACAACATATAGACCATCCCACTTTGAAGAATTTGCCCCCAGATTTGCAAGAGGTGATAATAGGTATTCTTACTGCAAGAACTTTATCACCAACTTGGAAGGACCTCAATCGAACCTTTTTGTTGAAAGCACGAGAAAGACGAGCTTGATAACATTCAAGACTTTGTTAAGCTTCTAGCCTTTTTTAATTAAGGGACTCAAGTTCTTCAAGGCATAGGCGGACATTTTCTTCTTCAGTAAGACCTTCTTGGACAGCGAGTCGCAAGGACGGTATTTGACGCTCAAGTGGAAGAACTGCTTCGAATCCATAAACAAGAGAATAAGGAATTGCTTGTGTCGGCGTACGATATGACCACAAAGCTTCTTCCATTCTGTTATGCCAATATCTTTTAGACTTGGAGATGACCTTCTTTAACAAGTTGCAAAGTGTCTTGTTAAATGCTTCGGCTAGTCCATTTGCAGCAGCATAATACATTGACGAACTATGTTTCTTGAAGATAATAAGTTCACTGATCTTGGTCATCAATTTGTTATCGAACAATTTGCCATTATCTGTTATTATATAACTAGGAATGCCAAAATGATATACGATGTTCACTCAAATGAAGTTTGCAATATTCTCTTTCTTTACTTCCTTGAGAGTGATGACCTCGGCCCATTTTGAGAAATAATCAAGTGTGACCAAGATGTATAGATGTCCTCCAGAAGATTTTGGAAGTGGTCCAACAATATCTAATCCCCAAACATCAAATGGCTAAGATGCAACAGTAGGGTGTAACATTTCAGGTGGTTGATGTATAAAATTTTTGTGAAACTAGCAAGCATTGCATCATCGAGCATAATCTAAGCAATATTTCACCATCATTGGCCAGTAGTAACTCATCCTCTTAATGTGGAAGTGGAGCTTCGGCCCAGATTGATATGATCCACAAACTCCAGAGTGTGCCTCTTGCATAACTTGAGTTGCTTCATCTTCCCCTAAATAACACAAGAGAACTCCTTCAAGTGATCTTCCATACAAAGTGTCTTTGTAGTAAAAAAAAAAGCGAGGGGAACACCGATGAATTTCGGTCTTTATTCTTGGATCTTCTGGAAGTATCCCGTAACATAAGTAGTTGATCATGGTTTGTCTCCAATAAACCTTCTCAGCTTCAGGGATGGCTACCAAGTGCTCGAGCTTGTTTTCTTCATCATCGTTCTCATATGGCGGTACTATCCATTTTTGGCAGATAGTGATTTGTGTCTGGCCTGGCAGAGTCAATGTCGAAGCTAGAGCAGCTAAGGCATTAGTTTTCTTATTTTCTTTCCTTGGCACATGCTGAAGAGCTACATTTCCAAGCATCCAATCAATTTCTATGCATAATCATAATAAGGACGCAATTCTGGCTTTTCGACCTCGTAGCTACCTAGCAATTGATTGATCACTAACTCAGAGTCTCCAAAAATATGTAATTGGAGTTGTCTCATATCAACGGCCATCTCAAGCACAAGTATGAGCTCTTGATATTCTGCAATATTGTGAGAAGTGACAAACACAACACCTGCACCAACTCCTTAACGATGTGTGGCACCATCAAAATACATTTTCCATGGTGGTTGCACTTCGATGGCCGTTGCATCCTCTTCAGGTAGCTCATCAATCAACTTTGTGTCATCAGGAATTGGATGATCCGTCAAGAAATCTGCCAAATCTTGTCCTTTTACAGCTTTTTATGGGATTTACACAATCTCAAATAGTCGAAATTAGAGGTACCACCTTGCTAATCGATCATTGAGGAAAGTTTTTGACATAACAAACTTGATCGAATTCGCCTTTAAAATGAGACGGATGACATGACCTTGAAAGTAGTGCTTCAACTTTTGAATTGCGAAAACCAATGCCATACATAACTTTTCAATCGGAGAATACTTCAGCTTATTTGGGGTCATCATCCTACTCAAGTAGTAGAAGGAATTTTCTTTACTTTCACCATTTTTTTGGGCCAAATGGGCTCCAACCGACCTTTCTTGGGCTGAAATATATAGAATCAATGGCTTTCCTGGTATAGGGGTCACCAGAATCGGAGGTCTCATTAAGTAGGATTTGATGCTTTGGAATGAATTGCTACAAGCTTGGTCCCATTCAAAAGGTGCACCCTTCTTCATGAGACGGCTAAAAGGTTGGCACTTCTGAAAGAACAAGAGGGGGTGAATTGTATAATTTTTAAACTTAAACTCTATTAGTTGACTGATTTACCAATTAGTCGACTTAATGCGATAAACTAACAGTGTAGTAGTAGAATATAAAATACAGAAAGTAAGTGCAGAAATTAAAGACACCGGATTTTATACTTGTTCGGATTCAATGTGAATCCTAGTCTAGTCCCCTTGGGTTGCAAAGGAGTTTTCTTTAGTAATTGCGTTTCTTCGATTACAATAGAAATTATGTGATAGCTCAATTCCTATAACACTCATCTTCTTTTGATACAATGCCTTACCAGTGTTATACTCTCCTTTTTTCTCTAACTTGTAACACATCATATCTCAATGAACTATAATGTTTGTTTGCAGTAGAATAAAGAGAGAATTTTGGTTTGATCAAAGTATGTTTTTTCTAAGGCTGAAAACTGAGTATAAATACATTGGTGAAGACTTTGAGCATATGTGATTTGACAAACCAAGGGATTTGATCCTTGGAAAGAGATTGATTCTTTCCAAGAATAAGATTTCTATTCGTAGCTATTCCTTGATGAGAGAAGATTGATTGCCTTCCTTAGACAGTCAGTAATGGTGAGATTTCACTCTTTAATTGTTGGTCCTTCCATAGTTGGCAGCTCTTGATCACTTCCCTTTTCCACCCGTTGAAGATGAAGATTTGCTCCTTGATTGTTGGTCTTCCCAAAATCGGTAGATCAGCTAATCTCCTTGATTTGCTTGTCGAATATGTTGGCCTTAATTGACGCCTTAGTTTTAGGCTTTCACGTGATTCTTTCCGTCGCAGTTTTCCACAATCTTGGCTGATTGATATTTTTCCTCAAGCATTTAGATTGGCTTCAGCAATCTTGTAGTAATTTCCTCTTCCGATTGATTTCCTACACAAATATATTATTGACATTATTAAAATTAGATCTAAAAATCTCCCCCTTTTTGATGATGTGAAAATAATATATTTGTATAAACAACAGTTGACTTCCCTGTGTTTTACTCCCCCTCAATATATGTAGTTGAGGAACCTGGCACTCCCCCTCAGTTCATGCAGTTGACTAGTCCGTTCATGCAGTTGACTAGTCCATGATTGTAGTTGACTCTTGTCATGGAGGATGCTACCTGTACCATAGTCAACTATACCTGTACAGATACAATATATACTTTGATCCCCCTTTTTGGCATCAGCAAAAAGGGAATAGACTAAAAACTACATAAAATTAAGCAATAGCATGAGAGTTCAATCATAAACACCTAAAGAAAAAGAAAACAAAATTGTCCAATGGCTGAAACAACAGCCCCAAACTAGCAACATAGCAAAACAAAAAACAATTGTCTTAAACAGCCACAATAGCGACACAAGAAATAAATAAGGGTATTGCAGATGGCTTCCTTTAATTGTTCAAAGATAGCATTGGCTGAGATACTCACTCCAGCCAACTTGTCATGAATTTCCCTAAAAGTTTTAACAGCATTCTCCCTAACTTTGAGAATAGAAACTCTTATCTTTGACACATCAGACCCTGTTTCCTTGGAGATGGCGTGAATGTTACCAATAGCAAACTGAGTAGTTGTGAGGAGATTCTTGATTTCAGAGAGTTGAGTGGTGATGTCACAAAGCTTTTCATCGAGACCAGTGTCACCAAAGCTGGGGTGAGAGGCAGGGGACTTAGATGAGGGTTCTAAAGGAGCAGGCTTAACTTCTCCCTCGTGCTTCTTAACCCATGAGCCCTTCGCACTAACATACCCCATACTAGCAAAATCTCTAGAGTTGTAGGATTTTGAGATAGTGATAAAAGGATAGTCGGACAGGGAAATTTGATGAGATTCTAGGATGTGAGTGATGGATATGCCGTAGGGTAGAGTGGTGGGATCTTCAGCACTTTCAATCATGAAATTTATTACCCAGGAGGAAAGCTTGACTTTTAGTTTGGTCACTAGGCAGTACACTAAGAAAATTTCCCTTTGAGAGAAGGTTGAAAAAAACCCAGTGCGGGGAAGTAGAGTGGTTGCCACAATGTGGGCCAGAACACGAGTCTCAAAACTAACGTCACTGGGACCTAACTGGTTTGGAAGAGAAGCAGAGGAACACTCAGCAATACATTATTTGGCTTGGTCAAAAGAAATTTTGAAATCATCGGTCCAGGTGTTTTTGAATAGCATAGGGAAACTAGAACATCGACATTGAAAGAAAGAATCAAACAGAGCACAATCAAGAACAATGTGCTTACCCAATACTAAGGATTCCAACCTGTTAGTCTTACTGGAGTAGAGATTGCCATAGAACATCTTCACCAGGGGTTCATAGACCTTAGGCAGAGGGATAGAGAGAAACTTGGACCACCCTTGATGCACAAAGAGGTTTTTGATCTTACAATTCAGGGCTTCCATGTCGTCTAGGTCGACTACCCTTCCATGAGCAATAGGCTTGTCTTTCAGAGCAATGAAGAAATCCTTATTTGGAGAATTCCAGAAATTTAGGTCAGATTCTAAAGAGGCAGAGAGAACAAACTTTGATTTCTTTGAGGTAGAAAAGACAGGAGGGTCCTCTAAAGGGCGTTTCCCTAAGGCTTTTTCTCCTAAGGTTTGAGAGTGATTAGACAAATCTCCCTGTAAATAGGCGGAACGTTCAGAGTGGTCAGACCCTAGGTCTACCTTTTCTAGAGGCATAGAAAGGGTTTTTGTTTTGGAACAGATACTTTTTCTAGTGGATGCAGAGGGATTTATAGGTTGTTTGGTCATTGAAGAAGGATAGTTTGGTTGGAGATTTGGAGAAGGAGAGGGGTTTTCTAGGGTATAGGAATGAAAGTGATTGAAACAGGTTCTCCGCCTTAAGAAGAAACCCTTCTGACGGTTGAGTCCGGAAAAGTAAAAGGTGTCAGTTGAAGGGACGCGATGATTAGCTTTCCTACTTTGAACGACAAACTGATGTGAAAAAAAAGGAAAAAAATGGAGGCGCCCACCGTGGGGCTAAAAATACAAACTTCCCATTTAATACAAACTACCCTCAAAACTAGCTTGGGAATAGATCACGTATTTTTAGAATCCCATTTACAAATTTTATTGTTGTTACCATTTTCAGGGTAAACAGTTTGGCGCCCACCGTGGGGCTAAAAATAATAGTGATTATTTTCTTGTTGGTTTCGTCACGTAAATGCACGTTATCCTTCACTCTTTTCTTGTCCGAGATATTTTAATTTCAGGTAAATGTCGGGCTCGGTGAGCAAAATTGAGAACGATTACCCCAAGAACCATAGCAGAAGCAGTACGACCGTTCCAACGGTTGACGCGACGCCACAAAACCCTAATAACACATTTGGGCCGAGTCAAGTGGACGGAGCTTGCGAGGCAAGTCGACGAAGCCCCGTGCACCTATGATTGCATATAGCCCGCTGACCAACAAAAATCTCAAAAAACCCCGACCCGATTGGAACGGTAAGTTAATTTTCATATTAGCCTTGAAACGTTGCAGGAACAACAATTGGCCATCGCTCAGCTGCGAAATTGCCCGGAGACTCCCGATGTAATAACAACGGGGACACCTTCTTACGATGAGCCAATATCCAAGAGGTCAAGTGACGACAAACCGGCGATTGACCCCGGCGCGATAGAGATGCTGGGGAATCTCCTCAAAAAGATCAGATCCGGTTCGTGGGAGTTTCCTCAATAATCCCCTCCCCGGGGAACAGCTCCGGAACTTGCCCCCCGATACCTGGAACACCAGAACTCCCCAGATGCGATAGGACCTTGGCTTCCTACAGGCACTCCACCACCCTCGCGTGCTCATTTGAAATCAAGAACCCCCGAGATGACGGGTACAAGCCTTTCTCTCTGAGGAACCTCGAAGACACTCTCCCGAAAGAAACTATGACACCGCGTCGCCTGGCATCTGGCCTCATGGACTCGCTCCCAATGCCAGCGTGGTCTTCCGCGGAAGCACACACCCGTATTGAAACAACAATACCAAAAAGGCCCGGCACACCCAAGGCCAAACAAGGAAGGAATGAAACATTGCAAAGAGCCACACCTCATCCCCCGATAGGACGAATGAGATGGCTCCCAATTTCAAATGGTTGGACAGCACAGGCCTTCGCCCGAAGCCTAAAAAGGAACACCCGATGACTCCAGGACATTTTAAGCAAAGACAGATCAGGTATCCGGCCGAGGGCTAGTTGAATGACCACACCCGGTGTCAGCCTCGAATTAGAACCATAGGGAACCATCCGGGAACCTCATCGGGATCGGTATATCCGAGCAGACTCTTGGCAAAGAAGCTGATACGAAGCAGATAGAGATATCACTCATGCGTAGCAAGTGAAAGGAACGACTTGAGGTGCAACCTACCTCACAACAGCAGGGAGATGGCCCGAGTGCAGCATTCTCGAGGAACCTTCAATGGAACCAAGTTCAACAAAGAACATCTGGTAATGAAACCCCGCCCAGCCGAGCGCAATTTTCGCATCGCTACATCAAATATCGTGATCACCATAGGCAAATCCGGGAGCGCCGAACGGCCCAGACCCGTTCGACCAAAACCCTTGCAAAAGAAATACGGATCTGTGTAAGAACCAAAGGACGCACGAGGCTGCTAGCTCGGGAGAACGACGATCGTGCTATTCGACGGGGATCGCCACCAAGTATTATCGAGCGGTCAGGAAGGAAGAAGACCAAGAAAAGTAAAGCCGACAAGCCACAACGTATTGCCACGGCAGTAAAAGGGCGACAGCACCCTTCAAAGGTCCAAAAAGTGCAGAAAGAAAGTATTCACCACCAGGGAAATGTGGATTCGGAGAATATACCCAAAAGACTACCCCTACATCTAGAGGAAGGGACACTGGGATTTCGCCTCGACCTCGTATTCGCGCGCCGGTAACCCCTTCCCCTATTTAACCTATTTCGAGTAAAGCATGTGTTCATAAATATAGGTGTTTCGACCAATTAAACTAATGGTGTCGGGCCAAAGTCAATAAGGGAGTTCGAACCAATGAACCAGGACACCCTCACATTTCAAGTCTTTGATAGACTCCAGGCGCCGGTCGCCACAAAAAATCGGGAAGGCAGCTCCCTCCATACGACTTGCTGGGGCCTGAACTAGAACGCTAAGCCCGTGAAGTGCGGGCATGTTATCCAAATAAAAACGGGTACATTGCTCGGAGGCGATTCCAATAACCCTCCCCCAAATGGATGGGACTCCCTGACAAAGGTACAACCAAGGCATCCGACAAAAAGCCACAGGCGGCGGGTGGAAGTTCCTCACCATATAACTAGTCGCGGACGTTGACTCCTCCACCCTTTAAGGGATCCAAAGGCAAACAAAACCCCATATTCGCCTAAGCCATGTTGAACGCGGCAAAAGGCTGCATTAGAGCTCGTACCCCAGAACGGCGGGAAAAGATCAAGCCTCGAAAACATCGCCTACAAACCTCACGGCAAGGGAGGATTACTTTGTCCATTTATTGTTCCTTTTCCTCTTTTACTAACCTACATACAGGCAGCCAACCAAGGCAGTCAGAAACCCTAAACTCTGTTCGGAGACCCGACGTCTCTACGGGATCAGCGAAACTACCTATCCTTGAACGGGCTACCAGCCCGAAGCAGGGACCCGCCAACAAAATTATTAGTAGGGCAGCATACCCTCCAGAAGAGGACCCGACGAGATAACTGGCCCTTCATATATAGTCAGGCGACATACAGCGGGTTTTTCTTAAAGGGCATCATCCCCTCGGAAGGGCCAACAAATGGCAGGCTAGGCTTCGAAACAGAACTACACAAGCAGATCAAATGATCGGGAGAGCTAAACCCATGCGGGCCAAGCTCATGACAACGAGATAACATGTATCTACCCCGAGCAATGAAGAATATATGTGTATTTTCGGCATTCCATCACAACCTATGTCTGCTCCAAGCAATAAAAAACATCTCTTTGGCATTTCACATTTCAAGGAAGATTATTTCGACGTATTCACGATAAATGCTTCTCCATCAGGTAGGTCCCGATATATTCGGAGATTTAATATAAGCAATTCGACAACTTGCACGACCCCAAGGTCGAAACCCCGAGCTTATCGAGCCCTGGAAGGCAACTCCGAGCTCACAAGAAGCTGTCTTCAAGCTTAAACATACTCGGATACTACTATCAATCGCCACACAACTGGAAAAATTCGAAATTGTAAGACCCTAACGGGCAGCCTCGGCACAACCAAATATATTCTATAAACTATAAGACCTCAACAGGCATGACAAACTGTAAGACTTCAACAGGCATGATAAAATTGTAAGACCTCAACAGGCATGATAAAACTGTAAGACCTCAATAGTCATGATAAAACTATAAGACCTCAACGGGCATGAAAATCCTGGTATTTAGGGCATACGTCGCATTTCTAAGAATCCCTAAAGGGCATACCCTCGAAGTAGACGCCTAAACTATCACTAAGGGATAAAAAATGGCTACCGACAAATGCATACGACTACAGTCAAAATAGTTGATATAGCCCAAATAACGCGACTCGGGGACGCTCGACTATTGCTAAAAAATCGCAAGCCATTACTCCGATATACTTCGGAAAGAACCGGTTAAAACAAGCTTTCCTCCACAGGCAAAAATGAGCCCCGACAATGTCAGCACCAAAAATACAAAGCGTCGATCTACTTGACCTATGAGCTATGAAACTTACGAGGTGCTCGAATCATCGCCGACAACGACTTGAAATCGAGGTTCCTTGGGAACCGATGAAGGGTCAGGCAAAATATTTCAAAAAGACCTTAATGAGCGGATACAAATCCTACACAAAGCCCACAGACAAAAAATAGCGAAAGAGCCGTTGTCGCCAGCTATGCAAGCCTATGGGCCACATACGGAAAGGTCTCTACGACCAAACGGTGTAAGAGCCATTGTCACCAGCTGAAACATTTTGACAGCTTGAGGATCAAAATTAGCTCGAATCGTAACCCAATTCAGAGACTGGATCCAAAATTGTTAACTATACAAAGCCTACAGGCCATATATTAAAAGGTCTCTACGACCAAGTGGCATAAGTGCCACCATCGCCAGAAATTCAATAAAATTCGGGGGTTAATTATAGCTCGAATTGCAACGCGACTCAGAGATTGGACTGAGAAAATATAGCAAGCCTAAAGGCACGGCACAAGTACCACTATTGTTGCCCAAAAATTTGATGAGACATAAAGGCTGATCGCAGCCCGAGTCGCAACACAACTCGAAGACTGGGCCGCTAAAATAGCTAAAAAGCAATATGCCTAAGGGCATGGCTCGGATGACACCGTCATCAGCCAACTAAATCCCCAGGCCATGCGACTGCAAAATCACTTCAGCTCGGAAGCACAAAGGGCTGTCACTATTCGACCATGCTGGCAGGAAAAAACCTAAGGTTTAGCTGGAGCTCGAGTCACAATGTGACTCGGAGACTGGACCCAAAACAGCCGAAAAACAAATGTCCAAGGGCACAAGATAAATGCGACTACCACTCGCAAGCACAGACATAAAAAATGCTAAGACATGAAGGCTCGAGTCAAAGCCTAGCCCAGAAACTAAAGCTAAACAGCCAGGCCGAGCATGGAGGCCCAGCACCTTCTCACATCAAGAATCACACTTAGGGGTAACGGGACCATCCGATCAACTCCGGACTGAGAAGGACCTTTCCAAATGCCAAGACCAACCCGCCTGATCAAAACAATAGCAGGAAAAAGGTACAGAAAAAATAAAACCTCAAAACTTCTCTTTATATATCATGTGCGCAAGAAAAAGCGTATTCTCCATCTACAAGCATGCCCTACATATATTTGGAAAAATATACAAAATGGCAAATATACACTCTGCACTAAAGAGTTACATCTTGCCAAAATCGCCCACCGCGACATAGACAAGAAGCGACTGAGCGTTGCATTCATCCGCCCGTGCTCGAGCCAATTCCTCTGAGAGAACGAAGCCCCTTACACCGATTTCTTCAAACACCTCCCTTAGGAATTTGCAACGGATATATTTCTCGACCCTCCGCTCCCGATGCAGGGTTTTCTTTAACTCAACTTGGGCGTCAGCGGCATCCTTCACACAAATCGCCATCTCATGATCGGCCTTAGCTCGGTTCAGCACTGCCTCCGACCGGGCATCAATTATCTCAGCTCTGAACTTCGAGAGGTCCGATTCAAGCTTCCTAATCATATCCTCTTGAACTTTGGCATTGTCTCGAGTCAAGTGGAGCTAGATCTCGAGGGAAGGGACCTTGGCCGAAACATTCATCTCCTCCAAAGATCGAGCCTACACTTGAGCCCTTAGCTCCCCGCAAGCGATTCTGATGCGGTTGACATCGCCTTTGAGGTAGTCCAAAGCCTCCAACTTTTTCCGCAACTGATATGGAAAAGAGGAATCAGCCTTAAGGCCAGAAAGGAGCGAAACACACACTACTAGAAAATTATCTACTCCGCCAAATAGCTCTCACAGTTTGAGCTCTGATGCACCTCATATCGCCAACGTTGCAGCTCGACTTCCTTCTCCTCACTGAGGAGCTTATAGGACTCGCCCTCATCCCGAATTTTCTGAAGCTTAGCCCCTTGACAGAGCAGTTCAGACCTAAGCCCATCACAGGCCTGCGCAAGGAAGGATCAATAGAGGGAGGAAGACACGGGATACAGGTGAACTATGCATCAACTCACCACAAAATGGAGCCGACGGAATTTCTCGAAGTCAAAGCACACTCCTATTGATTTTCTCCCTGTAGCCCTAGAAGAGCCAACCTCATGCACAGCATGCTCACCTAAAATAACCACCAACCGGGAATCAAGCACTCCGGGGATAGCAGATTCGAGTAACACCCCATCCTCGGAGATACGAGCCCGAAAGGCACCACCGAAAGCTCCTTCACATTGCAAGTTCTGATCTCTCTCGTTGCCATCGACCCTCAAGCTAGAGGCCAACGGCTCTTTCCCCTTTTCAGAGTAACATTCCCTCGTCCCAAGAAACCCCCGATATCTACAAGCAGTGAATCCAGTATAAATAGAAGGGAAAAGTGTTACATCGGATATACGAAAGCAGAGAAAAGGCAAAATATGCACATACCTCGGTGTTACGCCCCCCATCCGGTGCAAAGCACAGCTCACCACCTGCATTCATCACAGGACGAATGGGTCACCAGCTTCCGAACCTAGCCAGGCAGATCATGAACTTCACCGGGCATCCATGAAGTTGCTGCAATAGAAATTTTTCCATATATGAGATCTGAAAAAGCTCCAGACACCTCACTTACGAGCGTGATTCCACCCTTCGGGAAATGGCAAGAACTCCGCAGGGATGATGTCAGCCGTCCGAACCCGAATGAACCAATTGGCCCACTCTCGATTCTCGCCTTCCACGTCATCTATGAAAAAGGGCGTGGATGAGCGGCACCCCAGAGTTAGCAGATCCCAATGATGGAAGGGGCAATATAGCCTGAGAAGGTGATCAAGCATGAATACGAGCCTGGCCTTCTCCGTGAAGAACCTACTTTTCAACACCGTTCACCAAAATGATGGATGAATCTGTGCCAGGGCAACCCGATACTTCAGATAAAACTCGAGCACAATCATATCAGGAGGTACAAACGCGAAAGGATATAAATACACATCCAGAAATCCATCAGTAGAATCCGCAATACCCTCGTCAGGGAAAATCGCCTGCAGGACTACCCTTTAGATCCACCCACAGTATCTCCTCACCATCTCCAGATGTTCTCCCCTTAGCAAAGAATCATCTCCAAAGCAAACTCCATTGATTCCTTAGCACCAGGAGCAGCGCCCCTGGCCTCTTGTCGGATCGGCCCTGAAGCAATTTCCATGGCTATGATGGAGCTAACAGGCCAAAGCAAAGGTACGTACCAATACTTTCACGCCTAGAAATATGTAGTCCCCTATACCAGAGCGGAAAGGCAGCTATTTGAAAATCGTAGAGTCTTGTGGAGAAGCCGAGGCTGCTCCACATATATACGAAAAGCAACAACGATTCACCTGCTTGAGGCAGGCCCCGGGAAGCCAACAGCCTCGATATAGATCGACTGATCGATACTCGACCCCGGAAGCATCCTCCAACGAGGAGTCATAACTCGAGAAGTCATTCGTATTATCTCCATGCTCAGGGCAGCACTCTACGACAAGAAACCATAGCCTAGAGAGGTCGGGCCTCGATGAGCTCTTATCGATCGACATTCAGTCCAAGGCAAGCTCCGATCATGAAAAGCTATACAAATGCCCGAGAAAGCACCCTAAATACATACCAGCTCCTCAGCAAAAGTCTATCTCGTACAACCTAGAAGGACAATCTACATCTAGATCAATAAGGACCTCGGGGTACCGAAGTTGATCTGCATTCGGGGCAATACCCTCGGAGACCCCGGAACTTAACACATGATCTCCGAATAACTCAGGGGACTCCTATAGCCCCGATCCATCAGATAGACCCAGAATTTTCCCAAAATATAAAGATGGGACCGAAAAGAACCCATATCGATCGGCTAGAAATCAGGGCAAACACTTACGTCCAAGCTAAATATCGGCAATCAGCAATACAAAAAGAAACATTCGAAAAGCCTTGAAGGGCATAGAGGCATACAGAAATAGAGCAAATTCGAAAGCAGAGATTGACAAAGTTCATTTCTTATTCATAAAAGTTTCTTTACAAGTAGCCCTCGAGGGGTCATTACATACAATTACAAAAACCTGCGGGAGCCTACACCTAAAGCGAAGGAATGGAAGGATGTACATATGATGAAACACGGGTGCCCGGTCCACCCTAGTGGGTTCATCTCCGGTATCAGCATCCCCGAGTGCCACACCCTCGAGCACATATTCTTGAAGGTGACTTCTTCGATCTCCACCTCTCATAGGTTCCCAGCTCAATCCCCCCAGGGATTCCCGCTGGAAAAGATGAAGAAGAGGAAAAGAAGGGGATGCAGAGGAGGCAGAGAAAAGAGACATGGCCCGCCAAAGTCAAAGGTGAAGACCCGACGGCCTCCAACATCAACAAACTGGTGGTGCCACCTTATTCCTTAGGAAAAAGAGAACCCTAGGGATGAAGTGCCACATCGAGCCCGGGTAAAAGAATGAGCAGCGGTGCATAGTCCGACCAACTATCTACATAAGGGAGGAATCGACTCTCCATTTATCATCGCCTTGACCTAGCAGTAGTGGCAAAGGTCGGCGTATCAACAACCACGATCATAGCAGGATGGTACATCTGTATTCGGCAAAAAGAAGCTCCAGTAGAAGGCCACAAGACAGCCCGAGGAAGCTCCTCCAAACGGCTTTAAAATTGTAAATCATATCCCTAATGTTCAAAGGGAGAAAGAAGGAGATAAGAAAAGAAAAGGCAAGCAAGCCAGCAGAAACTATGAGATGGTGAAAAACAAGGCCAAGGCACCCCTCTCCCAATTTATAGAAGATTACGGCACGGTCATCCATGCTTTGGAAGATCGACCGATGGGCGTAGTTATTGCATCTACCAAAATCGAATTGGCGGCGGAACCTATACTTCGGGGAGCAAAAATCAAAGAATGCACTGAATGAGGTTGAAAAGCAGGAGCCAGGGGTCGCATCATCAGTATGATATCACCAAAAGATGCTCAAGGACAAGTGATAAAATCATTTCCCATCCCTTCGATATGGGAAACGCGGAGACTATCTGTATATGACAAAATCAGAAGGCTCGATTTTTCACTATCAAGACATTTCGGAAGCATATCCTGGGGTCTCAAGAGCAGGAGATTATGACCGAACTATCAACTTCAGAGCCCGTCGAAGCCTGATTCGAAGGAAGCAAAGGACGAAGCCAGGACAGAGGAAGAAGCCCTCTAGGCACACAGCTATATCTGACGGACCCGGCCTATCTAGAGCCTATGATGTGGCATCATGTCAATCCATCCCATCACCGTACTTTCCATTTCTTCTCCGTATACTTGTAATCGAGACTCCCCTCCTATATAAAGGGGACTCTCCCCTTCTTGCAGTGGGTTGGATGTTGCTCCATTTTCTCCATAAGTGTAATAATATCTCTCTCTCTCTCTTTTCTTCTAAACCAATTGTTCCTATTGGCCCGAGGCAACCTCACATTTATTATTTCCTTACTTTTTCTACGCCTGTATAGATGTGTAATGGCCATAAGGATCCTTACTTAATCGTATCTTTGCTTGTTATCCCTTCCCCGGATGTCCCCCATAGCACGATCCCAGCTCGAGCCTCGACCCCAAGGCCCCTATCGATCTGCTCCACACTCGGGAAATAGGCCCCTTCAGTTTGCTTATTGCCTCGATTCAACTCGTATTTTATCGTTACACTACGTAGTCTTAATACAAACTACCCTCAAAACTAGCTTGGGAATAGATCACGTATTTTTAGAATCCCATTTACAAATTTAATTGTTGTTACCATTTTCACGGTAAACAAGTATGGTGGTCTAACTTGTGAAGTTCCTTCCTGGAAGAGAGCTCCTATGATGACTTGATTTTCCATGATCTTTTCTCACAAGTTGTTAAGCAAAGAGTAGAATGTGAGCCTTGCTCTAATACCAATTGAAAGTACAAGTGGGGGGTGAATTGTATAATTTTTAAACTTAAACTCTATTAGTTGACTGATTTACCAATTAGTCGATTTAATGCAATAACCTAACAGTTTTAGTAGCAGAATATAAAATACAGAAAGTAAGTACAGAAATTAAAGACACCAGAATTTTATACTGGTTCAGATTCAATGTGAATCCTAGTCCAGTCCCCTTGGGTTGCAAGGGAGTTCTCTTTAGTAATTGCATTTCTTCGAGTACAATAGAAATGACATGATAGCTTTGTTCTTATAACACTCATCTTTTTTTTTATATAATGCCTCACCAGTGTTATACTCTCCTTTTTCTCTAACTTGTTACACAGCAGATCTCAATGAACTACAATGTTTGTTTGCATTAGAATAAAGAGAGAATTTTGGTTTGATCAAAGTATGTTTTTTCTAAGGCTGAAAACTGAGTATAAATACTTTGGTGAAGACTTTGAGAAGACATGATTTGACAACCCAAGGGATTTGATCCTTGGAAAGAGATTGATTCTTTCCAAGAATAAGATTTCTAGCTGTTTCTCTTCCTTGATGAGAGAAGATTGATTGCCTTCCTTCTACAGTCATTAATGGTGAGATTTCACTCTTTAATTGTTGGTCCTTCCATAGTAGGCAACTCCTGATCACTCCCTTTTCAAACTATTGAAGATGAAGATTTGCTCTTTGATTGTTGGTATTCCCAAAATCGGCAAATCAGCTAATCTCCTTGATTTTCTCGTCGAATATGTTGGCCTTAATTGATGCCTTAGTTTTAGGATTTCACCAGATTAATTCCGTTGCAGCTTTCCACAATCTTGGCTAATTGATATCTTTCCTTAAGCGTTTAGATTGGCTTCATCAATCTTGTAGTAATATCCTCTTCTGATTGATTTCTTGCACAAATATATTATTGACATTATTAAAATTAGATCTAACAACTTCCCTGCTAGATTTGAGATGAATCTTCTAAGGTACGCCAATTTTCCTTGTAAACTTTTCAGTTCATCTATATTTCTGGGCTCGGGCATCTTTAAGATTGCATCAACTTTGGCTTGATCTATCTCAATCCCTCGATGTCGAACAATGAAGCCAAGGAATTTTCCAGAAGTAACGCCAAAGGCACATTTCAACGGGTTCATTCTAAGTTGATATCTCCGGAGTCGTTCAAACATCATTAAGTGGTCTCCTCTCTTTCTTGATTTCACCACTAAATCATCCACATAGCATTCCACATTCTTATGGAGGATATCGTCAAAGATATTCTGCATTGCCCTTTGATATGTGGCGCCAGCATTCTTCAAGCCAAAAGGCATTACTTTGTAGAAATAAATACCTTTAGGAGTGCGAAATGCAGTAAGATCTTAATCTTTTAGTGCCATACGCATTTGATTGTAGCCAGATGATCTATCCATGAAAGACATCGCCTCGTATCTGGTGGTGGCATCAATCATAAGCTCTAGAATGGGGAGCGGAAATTTGTCCTTAGTGAATGAATTATTGAGGTCTCTAAAATCGACACAAACTCGAATTTGGTCATTCTTCTTCTTCACAGGAACAATGCTTGAAATCTTTGTAGGATATTTAACCTCCCAAAAGAAACCATCTTCGATGAGTTCATTGACCTCGACTTTGATTGATGGGATCAATTATGGCCCGAAGCGTCTTTGGTCTTGCTTAATAGGACGAGCTCCTTTCTAGACCGCGAGATGATGAACTGCTACTTTAGGATCTAAACCATGAATCTCTTTGTAGCTCCAAGCAAAGATATCTCTATATTCTTTGAGTAGCTCCACATAAGTGCTTTCTTCATCTGTGGTTAATAGGGCACTTACATAGGTGGGCTTGGATTCTTCGGCAGCGCCAAGGTTGACTTCTTTCAATGCATCAACAGTCATTTTGATTCCTTCTTTTAGTTCCACAGGAGCGTCCTCGACATCTTCGTCTTCTTGAGGATCACCATCATTAAAAGATATATGGCCACACCAGGAGGCATATCCCAAATTTTCGTCAACCTTCATTAGGAATGAAGTGTATTTCTCCTCATTCACGGTAATGTGATATGAAAATCCTACTCTTTCTTCATCTTTGTCATGCTCTCTAGTGTGGACCACTGTGCGAGTCTTCACTTTGAGTACCTCTCCGCATGAAATCAAAAGTTCTGATTGTCGCCTCATTCTGGAAGGGATCAGGCTTTGACACTCTTTAGAGATACTTTGGACTCTAGATGGAAAAGGTCTTCTTATTTTTTCGTAATTTCTTTGGGACTTGTTCTTCTTCTTTTTCAATGGACCCAACCTCTCAAATACAGAAGTTCTTGTTGTTGGTCCTCCAAGTTGATCAAAGACAGAAGGCCTTTTATTAGGATCAGCAGGTTCATCTTCCATCATGATATAGTTAATACTTGCTCTTCTAATGGAGATGGGAACTGGTGGGGGTTGTTTTTAACCTAGACCCTCACGTGATTTCTTCACCACATGCTCCTTATCCTTCATCGTGTTTGCTTTCCTAGTAGCTTCAGGTGGGAGCTTCCCTAGCTTAGATGGTTCATTGGGATCATATCCAACCTTTGTGAACAACCTGCAAGCATTCGGATCAAAACCTTTATTTGTGTGTTTCTTGGGGAGTGCCTTATCCTGAGGCATGTTAGGAGACACAAACTTTTCTAGTAGCTTTGAAGATAACTTTATAGTATCAATCTGCTTGATAGGAAGGGTTAATTCTCTTAGTGCATCTTTTTGGAGGCTTGATGATTCTCCTTCATCTTTCTTCACTTTTGGGACGTAACGAAAAGGAGCTATTTTCTTGCCTGCAATTACAACATTCTTTTTGTGAGCTTTCGAAACTTGGCATGCTTTTATTGTAACTTTATCTTCAACAGAAGCTACTTTAGCCCTTTTGGACATGATATTATCACCTTTGGTGGTCATGATGTCATCAACTTTTACTCTCTTCATGATGTGGTTATTCAAGTAGAACTTTGCATCAGCGAAGTATGCCTCGGCTTCAGCGAACGGCTTGTCATCAGCAACTATCTTCTTTTCGACTCCATCTTTATTATATTTCAAACATTGGTAGTAAGTTGATGGGACAACTTTGTTCTTGTGTATCCACTACCTGCCAAGCAACAAATTTTATGAAGTCTTTGCGTCAATCACATGCATCCATGCAGTTGACTGTATATCTCTCATGGTGATTTCCAGCTTGATAGCTCATATGGCCTTTTGTCCCCCTTGATTGAATCCTTGAATCATCAGTCGGCTTTCAGAAAGGTCTTTAGTTAAGATGTCGAGTTCTTTCATTATGCGAATGGGAAAAATGTTAACTGCAGATCCGTAATCTATCAAGATTTTGTTTATCCTCCGCTCAAGCACATAACCGACCATAAACAAAGGGCGATTGTGTGGTGTCTCACCAAGTACGAGATCGTCTTCAGTGAAGGTGATTTTTGCATTACAGACATCTGCTTCTTGGAAGGAGGACTCAATAATACTATTAGACAGTGGTGGAGACGGTGTTGATAAGACGTCGTTCTTTTCTCTTCTTCTTTATCAGCATTACAACACAAGGCCTTGTCATCATTGTCAGAAATCCTCATGCAAAACCAACTCAGCAAAAATTCTCCCAAAGTCACCGGGTGGAGTGGCTTTTGGTGATGGTGTGTCTCTATCCCTACCTCTAAGTGTTTTTAACCATTTGTTGCTTCTTTGGTCTTCTCACCATCTTATTCCTCGTAAGTTGCTTCGTTGATCCTTTTTGCGAACTCAATTTACGACGTCTTCGATGAGTCACCAGGGTCCAACATTCTTCTTCAAGTTGATTAACTCAAAATTTGTCATCCTCCAACAGTTATTCATCTTTATTCCCTTCACAGGTGTATATCCCCATCAGATCGAATTAGCCAAAGGAAATGGACACTTGGTTTGTGCTCGCCTTCTCGTCTTCAAGCTCGATCTTCTTTTGACGAGCCAAATCCATAACTTTGTCCATGAAGACAAAGAACTTCTCAAGAGGGTATTTGCAGTAATTCGGGTCATTGCTTTTTCCAGCTTCATCTGGTCACTTCATCTTAGGCAGCTTAATAAGATTTAGCTTGAGGAGTTCCTCAAATATTGCAGGCACATCAAAGTCTAGAAATGGGTACTCCTTTTCCTGCATCTCTTTGAGAGTCAAATTCCGATTTGCATTGTCTTGAGAGGAAGTTGTTTTCATACTCTGTTTCTTGATCACCTTGGTAGTAAACTTCAAAGGAGATGCATTGACGTTCATGGATTATTTGCTTTCATTTTTGGGTACGAACTTGCTCCATTTCTTGACTACTTGCTTATCTCTTCCCTTGCGAGGTTCGTAGACGGGCAACCCTTCATTTCCCGCAAAAGCCATGCTCAACTCCATATCATGAGCACGGGTGGCAAGTTCTTCAAATGTCCAGGGCTTAATTCCTTGATGATGTAACGAAGTCCCCAATGTATTCCTTGGATGCACATCTCTATGCCAGAAGTTTCGCTTAGCCTATCTTTGCAGTTAAGGATTGCATTCCTCCATCGGTTTATAAAGTCAATAACTGGTTCATCTTTTTGTTGGCGAGTGTTTGTAAGTTCCACCATGCTCACAGTACGCCTCGTGCTATAAAAGCAATTGAGGAACTCTTGCTCCAATTGGTCCTAGCTATCAATGGATCCAGCCTCGAGGTCGGTGTACCAATCAAAAGCATTCCCCTTTAGTGAGCGGACAAACTGCTTGACAAGGTAATCTCCATAAGTCCTTGCATTGTTGCATGTCTCAAAAAAGTGCGCGACATGTTGCTTTGGATTTACCTTGCTGTCGAACTGCTGAAATTTGGTAGGTTGATAGCCGGCAGGCATCTTCAAGCTATCGATTCTTGCAGTATAAGGTTTTATGTACGTGAGAGAAGACTTTGAAGTGACCTCTTACTTATCTTTGATAGTTCCTATAATGATTTATGTCACGGCCCGGATTTTCCACCCTCGGGAGTCGTGATGGCGCCTACTAGTGAAAGCTAGGCAAGCCAACTATCTGAACTATTTGACATGTCTTCCATTTTGATTTTATTTAATGACTTAGCTTCAATCGTTTATAGCAATATGATTTAAAAAGTGGAAGAAATAAATTGTAAACTTAACAATACTGTTACTACCATCCCATAACAAAACCACCCAAGATGTGGTGTCACAACTTCACAGACTATCTAAGAATACTACAAATAAGGGTCTGAAAGAAATAACAAAATACTGTCTCTAGAACTACATAAGAGAAGCAGGAAAAAAATAGATGGAGGCTGAAACCTCACTCGGGTCGCCTGGTAAGTAAGAAGCTAAAACCTCACTGCGGTCCGAAATCTGCAGCACTGGGATCTGCACAAAATAGTGCAGAGTGTAGTACCAGCACAACCGACCCCATGTGCTGGTAAGTGCCTAGCCTAACCTCGTCGAAGTAGTGACGAGGCTAGGACCAGACTTCCAAATAATACTGTACAGTTATATAACATACAGCGGAATATAAACAAAAATAAACAAGTAAAGAGGGGAGGGAGTACATGCTGCGGGGTATAACAGAATCAACAGTAAATCAAGAACAAAACATAAGGACAACTTAAAATTCACAGCGAAACAATAAGGAACTTGTATCCCATCCATGAACACTTTGTATCAACAATTGTTGCGGCGCACAACCCGATCCCCAGATATAATAACACTGTTGTGGCGTGCAACCTGATCTATATCATTTATCACTATTGCGGCATGCAACCCGACCCAATCATATCATTGTTGCGGCGTGCAACCCGATCCAAATATCTCTTTATTGCGGCGTGCAACCCGACCCAAATATATAATTATTGCGGCATGCAACCCAATCCAAATATATCATTGTTGTGGCATCCAACTCGATCCAAATATACAATCAACATCAACCATAATAAGAGTCCCGGCAAGGGATCAATAAGGAACTACACTATCCCGACAAGGGAATCGACAGTATAGGCAACTATGCCCCGGCAAGGGGGGAACCAACTATAACCAAACTTGTTCCAACATCTAACTACCTCAGTTAACACCAATACTCAGTCATAAGTAATCATAAGAAATAAGGATAAGGAAATAAATGAAATCACAGCAAAATCCCGGTAAAGGAACAATAGCACAACAATTAAATCCCAGCAAGGGAACAGTATCAAAACATCAACATCCCGGCAAGGGAGACAATATAAAAACCCTCTTCTCTTTTCCTTTTCACATTTACTTCACAACTTGAGCCAATGCTCTATAAGGTTCAATTTCCAATCATACTTCCATAGTTCATTTTATAACTTGAGCCAACACTCTTCACTATTCAAATACCAATATTATTTCCACAAGCCTTGCTCAACAATAGAGATCATCATATAAGGCATGAACAATACAAATGGAGTCACATTAATCATAGTATAAGACCCACGATCATGCTTGACACCAATGTATAGATACTCGTCACCATGCCTATACGTCGTACTCAACAAATAACACATAGCAAATAGGACACAACTCCTAATCCCTCAAGCTAAGGTTAGACCAAGCACTTACCTCGATGCCGCGAACACAGTTCAAGCCTCAACTATAGCTTTACCTTATGATTCCACCACCAGTTCGCTCGTATCTATTCAGAAGTTACTTAATTACATCAATGAATGCTAAATAAACAATTTCTAATACATGGAAATAATTTTCTAAAGCTTTTCCCAAAATGTCAAAAATTAGCCCCGGGCCCACATGATCAAAACTTGAGGTTCGAACTAAAACCCGACTACCCATTCACCCATGAACTCAAATATATAATTTGTTCTGAAATCGGACCTCAAATCGTGGTCCAAATCCCCAATTTTTAAAAAAACTAGGTTTTACCCAAAACTCCCAATTTTGCACATGAAAATTAGTGATTTTTAGTTGAAATCATGTCAAAAGGTGTTAATGATTGAAGGAAACGAGTTAGAATTGACTTAAAATTGATTTGGAAAAAAATTTGTTCTTGGAAAATCGCCCTAGGGAGTTTGTGTTTTGAAAAGATGTGAAAAAGGGTTGAAATTCGTCTAAGTATAAAAAGTTGCAGGTCTCAGATGAGGGAATTGCGAACAGGGGTTCGCAATTACGAACCCTTCAGAAAATGTGGACTTTCGCATTTGCGAGAAAAATGTCGCATTTGAGACTGGGGTGTCACATTTGCAACTAAGGGATTTCCCAGGCAGTCATCGCATTTGCGAAGAAGCAGTCATTGCATTTGCGGCAATCACTTAGCATTTGCGAAAAAAGCTTTCCAGGCCTCATCTCGCATTTGTGATACCTGGCTCGCATTTGCGAGATAGGCTTCGCAAATGCGAAGCCTGTAGGTCTAAAACATACCAGCATTTCCTAAGTAGAAATTTTCACTCTGTGGCCTATCCAAAACTCACCCGAGCCCTCGGGGCTCTAAACCAAACATACACACAACCTCAAAAACATCCTACGGACTTATTCGTGTAATCAAATCACTAAAATAATGTCATGAACATCGAATTAAACCTTTACATCAATGAAATTTCTCAAAACTTCTTAAACATCAAAATTTGCATTTGCGGTCCGAATCACGTCAAATGGATTCCATTTATTACCAAACTTCCCCGAAAACACATATAAATCATATTGAACCTGTACGGGGCTCCGGAACCATAATACGGGCCCGATACCACAAGTTTTACATAATATTTCACTTTCAAAAACTTTATATTTTTCAGAAAATAATTTCTTTCAAAAATTTATTTCTCGGGCTTGGGACCTCGTAATTCAATTCCAGGCATACGCCCAAGTCCCATATTTTCCTATGGGCCCTCCGGGACCCTCAAATCATGGGTCCGGGTCTGTTTACCCAAATATATTGACCGAAGTCACTTAATTCATTTTAAAGCCAAATTTTATCATTTTTTTAATAATTTTCACATATAGACTTTTCGGCTACGCGTCCGGACTGTGCACGCAAATCGAGGTGATACTGAAAGAAGTTTTTAAGGTCTCAAAACATAGAATTTAATTTGAAAACAAGTGATGACCTTTTGGATCATCACATCCTCCACCTCTAAAACAATCATTCGTCCTCGAACAGACATAAGAAGGAAGTACCTGAGTCGGGGAAAAGATGGGGATAACGGCTTCGCATATCTGACTCGGATTCCCAAGTCGATGCCTCAGCGGGCTGACCTCTCCACTAACCACGAATAGAAGGAAAACGCTTTGATCTCAACTGACGAACCTATCGGTCTAGAATAGCTACCGCCGCCTCCTCATAGGACAAGTCCTTGTCCAACTGGATAGTGCTAAAATCTAATACGTGGGATGGATCACCGTGATATTTTTGAAACATGGACACATGAAATACTGGATGCACAGCTGATAAGCTTGGCGGCATTGTAAGTCTGTAAGCCACCTCTCCCACTCGATCAAGAATCTCTAACGGGCTAATAAACCTAGGGCTAAGCTTGCCCTTCTTCCCAAATATCACCACGCCCTTCATAGGCGACACTCGAAGCAATACCCGCTCATCGACCATAAAAGACAAATTTCGAACCTTGCGGTCGGCATAGCTGTTTTGCCTGGACTGAGTTGTACAAAACCTGTCCTGAATAATCCTTACCTTGTCCAAGGCATCCTGAACCAAATCCGTACCCAAACAACCGTGCCTCTCCCGGCTCAAACCATCCAACCGATACCGCCTACCATATAGAGCCTCATAAGGAGCCATTTGAATACTTGACTAGTAGCTGGTATTGTAGGCAAACTCTGCTAAAGGCAAGAAATAATCCCACGAGCCTCCAAAATCAATGACACAAGCTTGGAGCATATCCTCTAAACTCTAAATGGTCTTCTCGGACTGCCCGTCTGTCTGAGGATGAAACGTTGTGCTTAACCCAAATCGTGTGCCCAACTCTCACTGAACTGCTTTTCAGAAGTGTGAGGTAAACTACGTGCCTCGATCCGAAATGATGGACACGGGCATACCATGAAGATGAACAATCTCCCGGATATATATCTCAGCTAATCTCTCGGAAGAATAGAAGACTGCCACATGAATGAAATGTGTTGACTTAGTCATGCTATCCATAATAACCCACACTACATCGAACTTCTTCTGAGTCCGTATGAGTCCAACAACAAAGTCCATAGTGATATGCTCCCACTTCCACTCAGGAATCTCAATCTTCTGGAATACACTGCCAGGCCTCAGATACTCGTACTTAACCTGCTGATAATTCAAACACCGAGCCACATACGCAACGATGTCCTTCTTCATTCTCATCCACCAATAATGTTGTCGTAAGTCCTAATACATCTTGGAGGCGCCCAGATGAATAGAGTACCGGGAACTATAGGCCTCCTCTAGCATCAACTCCCGAAGTTCATCCACATTAGGCACACAAATACGACCATGCATTCTCAAAACTCCATCATCTCCTACTGTGACCTGCTTGGCATCTTCGTGCTATACCTTGTCTCTGAGGACACACAAATGAGGATCATCATACTGCCGATCTCGGATGCGCTCCAATAAAGAAGAGCGAGCAACTGTTCAAGCTAATATGCGGCTGGGCTCAAAAACATCCAACCTCACGAACTGATTGGCCAAAGCCTGGACATCCAAAGCAAGAGGTCTCTCACCGATTGGAATATACGCCAGACTACCCATACTAGCTGACTTCCTACTAAAAGTATTGGCCACCATATTGGACTTCACCGGAGAATATAATATAGTGACATCATAATCTTTCAATAGCTCTAGCCACCTTCCCTGCCTCAAATTTAACTCCTTTTGCTTGAACAAATACTACAAACTCTTGTTATCCATGAACATCTCACAGGCCATGCCATACAGATAATGCCTCCAAATCTTCAATGAATGGACAATGGCTGCCAAATCTAAATCAAGAACCGGATAGTTCTTCTCATGAATCTTCAACTGCCTCGAAGCATAGGCAATAACCTTGCTATCCTGCATCAATACCGCACCAAGCCCAATACGAGATGCATCACAAAAAACTGTATAAGGCCATGAACCTGTGGGCAAAACTAACACATGTGCCGTAGTCAGAGCTGTCTTGAGCCTCTGAAAGCTCGCCTCACACTCGTCCGACCATTTGAACTAGGCACCCTTCTGGGTCAACCTGGTCATTGGGGCTACGATAGATAAAACCCCCTTTACAAACCGACGATAGTAGCCTGCCAAACCCAAGAAAATCCGGATCTCTATAGCTGATGCTAGTCGCGACTAGTTCTTGACTGCCTCAACCTTCTTTAAATCAACCTGAACAACCTCTGCTGACACACATGACCCAGGAATGCAACTGAACTCAACCAGAACTCACACTTCAAAAACTTGGCATACAACTGACTGTACCTCAAAGGTCTGAAGAACCACTATAAGATACTGCTCGTGCTCCTCCCGGCTGCGAGAATATACCAAAATATCATCAATGAAGTCTATCACGAACGAATCCAAGTAAGGCCTGAACACTCGATTTATCAAATCCATAAAAGTTGTTTGGGCATTTGTCAACCCAAATGACATCACCAAGAACTCATAATGCCCGTACCGAGTGAGAAAAGCTATCTTAGGAACATCGGATGCCCTAATCCTTAACTGATGGTAGCTAGATCTCAAGTCAATCTTAGAAAACACTTGGGCACTCTGAAGCTAGTCGAACAAATCTTTAATCCTCGGCAGTGGGTACTTATTCTTGATTGTGACCTTGTTTAATTGCCGGTAATCTATACACATTCTCATTGATCCATCATTCCTCTTGACAAACAACACCGGTACACTCCACGATAATACACTAGGTCTATTGAAGCCCTTATCAAGCAAGTCTTGCAACTGCTCCTTCAACTCTTTCAACTCAGGCGGGGCCATGCGATATGGCATAATAGAAATGGGTTGAGTGCCCGGAGCCAGGTCAATGCAAAAATCAATATCCCTATCGGGTGGCATACCCTGGAAGGTCTGAAGGAAATACCTCTGGAAACTTATGAACTACAGGCACGGAATAAATGCAAGGAACCTCGGCACTGGAATTACCAACGTATGCCAAATAGGCCAAACACCCCTTCTGGACCATTCACAGAGCCTTCATATCTGATATAACACTACGGGTAGAATGACCAGGAGTCCCTCCCCACTCTAAACAAGGTAAACTCGATAAGGTTAAGGTCACAGTCTTTGCATAAAAATCTAAGATGGCGTGGTAAGGTGACAACCAGTCCATCCCCAGTATGACATCAAAGTCGACCATGTCCAGCAGTAATAAGTCTGTTCGGGTCTCAAGACCCTCAATCATAACCATGCAAGAATGATGAACATGATCTACCACGATAGATTCACCAACCGGGGTGGACACATAAACCAGAGTACTTAGAGAATCACTGTACATGACCAGATACGACGCGAATTAAGATGACACATAAGAGTAGGTAGACCCTGGATCAAATAACACTGAAGCCCCCTACTACAAACCAAAATAGTACATGTACCTCCACTTCTAATACCTATGCCTCCACCTCTAGCACCTTTACCCCCACTGCTAATACCTCCATATCTACTGACTGAGCGGGCTGAACGAGTCCCTCAATGAACCTCCTCGCTTTCTCTCTCTGCAAGAAGTACAAGAAAAGCATGACGAGTCAAATCATTAAACTTGGTCTCGTACTACGTAACAGTCGTAGAACTCTACTAGAGACGCTCAAACTGCCTCAGGTAGATCTCTTTTTGAGTGAAATGACGAAACTTCTCCAGAAATGGCTGAGAAAACTAATTCCAAATCAAAGCTGATGACCTAACTGGTCTAGCCAAACAATAATCTCTCCAATAAGTCTTAGCGGATCCAGACGAGTGAAAAGTAGCAAAGTCGACCCCATTGGTCTCCACTGTCCCCATGTTCCTGGGAACCTCATGACAGCTGCCTAAATAATCTTGGGGATCCTCAGAAGATGCACCGCTGAAAGTGGTAGTGAAGAGCTTGGTGAAACTTATCCAACCTCCACAAAGCCTCCGAAGACGTAGCTGATCTATCACCGGTATGTGCTGCTGCTCGGCTGAAGAAGCTGTGCGTGACCTTTCCATTCACGAAGGAACAAGAGTGGAAGTTCAACTTGCATTGAGAAATCATGTCGCACGACAGGAAAGAATAGATATGAAGTTTTTCCTAAATTTATAGCCTCTGGGGGATAAATACAGACGTCTCTGTACCGATCCCTCAGACTCTACTAAACTTGTCTGTGAACTATGAGACTCGTGTAACCTAGAGCTCTGATACCAACTTGTCACGACCCGGATTTCCCACCCTCGGGAGTCGTGATGGTGCCTACTAGTGAAAGTTAGGCAAGCCAACTAACTGAACTATTTGACATGTCTTCCATTTTGATTTTATTTAATGATTTAGCTTCAACCGTTTATAGCAACATGATTTAAAAAGCGAAAGAAATAAATTGTAAACTTAACAATACTGCTACTACCATCCCATAACAAAACCACCCAAGATTTGGTGTCACAACTTCACAAACTATCTAAGAATATTGCAAATAAGGGTCTGAAAGAAATAACAAAATACCGTCTCTAGAACTACATAAGAGAAGCAGGAAAAAAATAGATGGAGGGAGATGCCAAGGCCTGCGGACGCCTGCAGTACTACCTCGGGTCACCTCGTAAGTAAGAAGCTGAAACCTCACTGCGGTCCAAAATCTACAACACTAGGATCTGCACAAAAAAGTGCAGGGTGTAGTATCAGCACAACCGACCCCATGTGTTGGTAAGTGCCTAGCCTAACTTCGGCGAAGTAGTGATGAGGCTAGGACCAGACTACCAAATAATTCTGTGCAGTTATATAATATACAGTGGAATATAAATAGAAATAAGCAAGTAAAGAGGGGAGGGAGTACATGCTGCAGGGTATATCAAAATCAATAGTAAATCAAGAACAAAACATAAGGACAACTTAGAATTCACATCGAAACAATAAGGAACTTGTATCCCATCCATGAACACTTTATATCAACAATTATTGCGGCGCGCAACCCGATCCCAACATATAACAACATTGTTGCAGTGTACAACCCGATCCATATCATTTATTACTGTTGCGGCGTGCAACCCGACTCAATCATATCATTGTTGCGGCGTGCAACCCTATCCAAATATCTCATTGTTGCAGCATGCAAACCGACCCAAATATATCATTGTTGCGGCATGCAACCCAATCCAAATATATCATTGTTGCGACGTGCAACCCGATCCAAATATACAATCAACATCAACCATAATAAGAGTCCCGGCAAGGGATCAATAAGGAAATACACTATCCCGGCAAGGGAATCGACAATATAGGTAACTACGCCCTGGCAAGGGGGAACCAACTATAACCAAACTTGTTCCAACAACTAACTTCCTCAACTAACACCAATACTCAGTCACAAGTAATCGCAAGAAATAAGGGCAAGAAAATAAATGAAATCATAGTAAAATCCCAGTAAAAGAACAATAGTACAACAATCAAATCCCAGAGGTAATAATATCAAAACATCAACATCCCGGCAAGGGAGACAATATAATAACCCTCTTATCTTTTTCTTTTCACATTTACTTCATAACTTGAGCCAATGCTCTATAAGGTTCAATTGCCAATCATACTTCCACATTTCATTTTACAATTTGAGCCAACGCTCTTCACTATTCAAATACCAATATTACTTCCACAAGCCTTGCTCAACAATAGAGATCATCACATAAGGCATGAACAATACAAACGGAGTCACATTAATTATAGTATAAGACCCACGGCTATGCTTGACACCAACATATAGATACTCGTCACCATGCCTATATGTCGTACTCAACAAATAATACATAGCAAATAGGACACAACTCTTAATCCCTCAAGCGAAGGTTAGACCAAGCACTTACCTCGATGCCACGAACACAGTTCAAGCCTTAACTATAGCTTTACCTCGTGATTCCACCACCAATTCGCTCGTATCTAGTCACAAGTTACTTAATTACATCAATGAATGCTAAATAAACAATTTCTAATGCATGAAAATAAGTTTTCTAAAGCTTTTCTCAAAAAGTCAAAAATCAGCCTGGGCCCACATATTCAAAACCCTAGGTTCAAACCAAAACCCGACTACCCATTCACCCATGAACTCAAATATATAATTTGTTTTGAAATCGGACCTCAAATCAAGGTCCAAATTCCCAATTTTTGAAAAACCTAGGTTTTACCCAAAACTCCCAATTTTACCCATGAAAATTAGTGATTTTTAGTTGAAATCATGTCAAAAGGTGTTAATGATTGAAGGAAACAAGTTAGAATTGACTTACAACTGATTTGGAAGAAAAGTTGTTCTTGGAAACTCACCCTAGGGAGTTTGTGTTTTGAAAAGATGTGAAAAAGGTTGAAATTTGTCTAAGTATAAAAAGTTTTAGATCTCAGATATGGGAATTGCGAACAGGGGTTCGCAATTGCGAACCCTTCAGAAAATGTGGACTTTCACATTTGCGAGAGAAATGTCGCATTTGCGACCGAGGTATCGCATTTGCGACTAAGGGATTTTCTAGACAGTCATCGCATTTGCGACAAACACTTCGCATTTGCGAAGAAGCAGTCATCGTATTTACGGTAATCACTTCGCATTTGCGAAGAAAGCTGCCCTGGCCTTCTCTCGCATTTGCGATACCTGGCTCGCATTTGCGAGCTCGCATGCGAAGCCTGCAGGTCTGAAACATACTAGCTTTTCCTAAGTTGAAATTTTCACTCCGCGGCCTATCCAATATTCACTTGAGCCCTCGGGGCTCCAAACCAAACATACACACAACCTCAAAAATATCCTACGAACTTATTCGTGTAATCAAATCAACAAAATAATGTCATGAATATCGAATTAAACCTCAAGATCAATGAACTTTCTCAAAACTTCTTAAACATCAAATTTTGCATTTAAGGTCCGAATCACGTCAAATGGATTCCGTTTATTACCAAACTTTACCAACAACACATATAAATTATATTGAACCTGTACCGGGCTCCGGAACCATAATACGGGCCTCATACCACAGGTTTCACATAACATTTCACTTTAAAAAACCTTTATATTTTTCAAAAAATAATTTCTTTCAAAAATTCATTTCTCGGGCTTGGGACCTCGGGATTCGATTCTGGACATGCGCCTAAGCCCCATATTTTCATACGGACCCTCCGGGACCGTCAAATCAGGGCTCCGAATCCGTTTATCCAAAATATTGACCAAAGTGAACTTCATTCATTTTAAAGCCAAATTTCATCTTTTTTTCATAGATTTTCACATATAGACTTTTCGGCTACAACCCCGGACTATGCACGCAAATCGAGGTGATGCTGAAAGAGGTTTTTAAGGCCTAAAACACAGAATTTAATTTAAAAACAAGTGACCTTTTGGGTCATCACAAATTCCTTCAATTGTTCGATGGGAAATGATCCTTCAGAGGAGACATGAAGTTCTTTGGCAGATGACACTTGTTTTGTTGGAGGATCAGCCTTCTCGTAGACTTCAAGGAGCTTTCCAGGTGCATGACTTGATTCTCCATCCATCATGGTTACAACAATGCATGTCAATTTTGTGATACGTACATCTTGATCTTGAGCATACTTTGTTAAGCCATCAATCACCTTTGTCTGGTTTGCGAGTTGCTCCTCCATTATCGAAGTGTTAGTCATCATTGCCTCCATGATTAATTGCAGATGATGAAGAATAACCGAGACCTTCCCATTGATCCAACTCAGTTTGGAACATTTCATGTGGCGAGATTAACGTAGAACCAACACCTAAAACTTCATCATCAGGTTGGGTAAGCTGACTCTTGCTATTGTATAAAGTAAGTTGAGCAAGAGCTTTCTCCACAACTTCTGCAATATTATCTCCTCTCTCTGATTTGCTAGCACAGGACCTATCTTCTTTGGATGATAAATATCTCAAAGCATGCATTGGTTCAGATGACACTTGGATTGCTTGATGTCCCAAGACGCTCGCCTTGCTTCGGGTGATTGGACCAAGACTCCCCATAGCAGCGTTCAGGATACTTTCAACGTCAGAAGAAAACTTGGAGTCAGAAACTTTTGAATCGATCTTCTTTGAAGCCATCTTAGTGATCTTGAATGTTGAGAGTTAAGAAGAGATAAGAGGTAGAGATAGTCCTGGGCATGCCAAAATTTGTAACAACTAAATTCCGTTTCTGAAAAATAATAATCAAGACAAGAAATATAGCGACATATATTATATTCGATTTCAAGTGATGGGGTTACAAACTCTAAAATATCTCTAAAATCTAAAGAGATGTAGTCCTCTGATTCTTCTCCTCCCAGACAATGATTCAAGAGCTTGAGAGCTTGATCTTGAACTTGACGGATTTCATATTTGTAGGTCGCCACGAACAATTTAAAGGTCGTCACGAACCAGGATTTGGTGTTGGGTTATCATGAACGAAAGATTTGAAGTCGCCCGCCTATGATTTGAGTTCGCCATTAGAATTTGACCACAGACGACGACTGCATATATGGATGAAGACTTTGATGCTATTCTTGAAAGCTTCTTTAGCCTTTCCTTCTGCTACTTTCTTGTGTCTTAGCCTCTCCTCTGACCCCTTTATATAGGCGTGAGGTGGAGTAGTCTCCAAGAAAATCCTAGTGAATCATTGGGCTTGAGGTTTATGGGCCGACCTATTTGATAGAAGACAAATTTGCGGGCTATCCCAATAATACATTGGACATTTATTTAAATTAATTCATTTTAGATTTAAATAATTGACCCAATTATACTAGCCCGTAGTATCATTTGGACTAATATGTATTTAATACATGATGAAATCCAAATTACTTGTGGATTTAAATTTAGTAAAATTTAATTGTCTACAGGGACACCTTTCGATTCGCAAATCACTCCAGAGGAACCTGTATTTGCAGGTTCATCAAAATCCATTGAAGCCGAAAGAAGAACAATACGCAATAACCCTAATTGTAAATGTATTTATATGTATTCGAGTCTGCATACAACAACAACAACAACAACATCATCCCAGTATAATCCCACAAGTGGGGTCTGGGGAGGGTAATATGTACGCAGACCTTATCCCTATCCAAGGGGCAGAGAGGTTGTTTCCAGGAGACTCTCGGCTCAAGAAAGTAACAAGAGACGATAAGTTAGTACTATTAATAAACTCATAATAAAATAACATAAAATACATAACATAACCTAAAATTATGAAATAACAGCAATATAAGAAATATACAACTTCCCTCTCACCTACAACCTTAATGCTCGACCTCCACAATTTCCTGTCAAGGGCCATGTCCTCCGTAATCCTAAGTCGCAACATGTCCTTCCTGATTACCTCTCCCCAATACTTCTTAGGTCTCCCTCTACCTCTAGTCGTGCCCACCACAACCAGTCGCTCGCACTTTCTCAGCGGTGCATCAGTGCTCCTCCTCTGAATGTGCCCGAACCATCTAAGTCTTGCTTCCCGCATCTTGTCCTCTATGGGGGCCACGCCCACCTTCTCTCAAATATCTTCATTCCTAATCTTATCCATCCTTGTATGCCAGCACATCCATCTCAACATCCTCATCTCCGCTACTTTCATCTTCTGGATGTGTGAGTTCTTAATCGGCCAACACTCGGTCCCATACAACATGGCAGGCCTAACCACTGATCTATAAAACTTACCTTTTAGTAACGGTGGCACTTTCTTGTCACACAGAACTCCCGTCGCTAACCTTCACTTCATCCACCACACCCCTATACGGTGTGTGACATCCTCATCAATCTCCCCGGTCCCCTGAATAACATACCTAAGGTACTTGAAACTACCCCTCTTAGGGATAACTTGAGAGTCAAGCCTCACTTTCACTCCCTCTTCTGTCGGCACGGCCCCAAATTTGCACTCGAGGTATTCTGCCTTCGTCCTGCTCAACCTGAAACCTTTTGACTCAAGGAAATGTCTCCAAACCTCTAGCCTCACGTTGACGTCGCGTCGTGTCTCGTCAATTAGGACTATGTCATCAGCAAAATAGCATGCACCATGGAACCTCCCCTTGAATATGATGCGTTATGGCATCCATCACCAGGGAAAATAGGAAAGGGCTGAATGTAGACCCTTGGTGCAACCCCGTAACAACCGAAAAATACTCAGAGTCGCCTCCTACTGTCCTAACCCGCGTCTTAGCTCCATCATACATGTCTTTAATCACTCTAATGTAGGCAACCAGGACCCTTTTAGCCTCTAAGCAGCTCCATAAGACCTCCCTAGGAACCATATCGTACGCTTTTGAGTCCGCATACATTGAATTTTAAATTGTATAGTGGTTTCTCTTCTTGTATTTATATGTATTAGATAAGGCGTACACTGATTTTTATTTTGTATAGTAATTTTTTACTATTGTATTTAGATGTATTTATATGTATTTGAGTTCATACAACAATATTTTTAAATACATTATTAGTTCTATCATTTTGATGTTATTCATCAATTAGTTATGCCTACAATCTAACTGTATTCATTTGTATTTTCAACCTAACTATATCCATCTGTATTTAAAATAACAATACAGTAAAATACAGTAAAATACTCTTAATACAAATAGAAAATTAATGACAATGAAATATACTCAATAAAGCAGTAATACCATGCATTAGGAATAAATAAAATATTGTGAATACAAAAATAAACTTGAATACATTGAACACAGCTGTTAGATACAACAAAATATAAGCACTAGGTTTATTATTAAATATGCAGGCAGTAGGTTACTATTACAGGTTGTATCCGGCATAAATACATGATGTATTCATATACAGAAAATCGAATTTCAAAATATTTTTGTAGATACTTGTATCAATTTCGAGCAGAACCACGAACAATGTCATGAAAAAAAAACTTGAACTGTATCAGAAAAAAAAAAAAAAAGGACCGAAACTCTGAAGAATGCTCTGTTTTTGGTGTTTAACTCTGATAAATCTCATTAATTGGATTGATTATGTTGTGTTTATAATTAATTTTGATGAGTTATATTAGGGGTGTATCCTGTTAAATTAGCAGTTTTCCGTTATTAAACAACTAGAAAGACCTATTATTACCGTTGTATTCATGAATACATATGAATACAATGGGTGACAGCTGGGCTGCCCTATTTTTTAGCAGATTTTTGTTATTGTATTCATGAATACAGTAGCTCGAATACATCGAATATATTATCATAACAACTGAAAGGTAGATACGGAAAGTAATATATATATATATATATATATATATATATATATATATATATATATATATATATATATATATATATATATATATATATGCTCTTAATATATATA
>MU690818.1:109052-140595 GCA_026770625.1 Nicotiana glauca
TGAATAGATGAGGAAGGTTTGTGATTGGTTTGTCATTTGGAGAATTGGCTCGGACTAGAAATTGATACTCGAGAAATAAGTAATTAAGAGAGGAAGTGTTGTGATTATTCCCTTGTCGGGATTAAAGTATTTATTGTACCCTCCCTTTGGGTATTTCCTTGCCGTGATGTTTTGTTGAATTTAGTTGTTGATATTGCTCCCCTGATGGGATCTAATTGGATGGTTTAATTCCCTTGCGTGGATTTCTTCCACTATTCATTACTTCCTTGCCTCTTTTGTTGATGCTGTTGAGTGAGGAATAAAATCGGAAGGGTCGGGTTGCACGCTGCAGCACTAACAAATATAAAATTGGAAGGGTCGGGTTGCACGCCGCAGCACTAACCAATATGTAATCGAAGGGTCGGGTTGCGCGCCGCAACGGAGTATGGATCAAGTATATTGTTTTTGTATGTAGGGCTTTCCTGTGTTTTCCTTATCAGTTGTTATTGTACGGTTTCATTTCTTACCCGATGATTTTTATATTTAAATTGTCGTACCCCACAGCATGCTCCCCTCCCTCTTAGTTGTTTAAATTCGTGTATTTCCTGTTATTGCACGTATATCTGTACAGGTTAATTGTGATAGGTCCTGTATAGCCTCGTCACTACTTCGCCGGGGTTAGGCCAGGCACTTACCAGCACATGGGGTCGGTTATGCTGATTCTACACTCTGCGCTCTTCTGCGCAGATTCAGGATTCAGACCGCAGTAGTAGCAGTGGTGCGGGTGTTAGCATTCAGATCAGCGAGACACCGAGGTAGCTTGCAGGCGTCCGCAGGCCCGACGTTTTCTCTATCCTTACTTTATTCTGTTGTCCCATGTGTTCGAGACAAACAGTTATATGTATTTTTTTCAGACCCTTATTTCAGTATTCTATAGTAATCTGTGAGTAGTGACACCAGATACTGGCTAGAAGTGTAAATTTGGAGTTTTGTATTTCAGTTTTCAGTTATTTAAATATTTTTAAAGTCTTCCGCTTTATTTTAATGTTTTCGTTGCTATATTGTTTAAACGAAATCAGTGATGTGTTTCTAAACGTTCGGCTTGCCTAGCTCCGACAGTAGGCGCCATTACGACTCCCGATGGTGGAAAATCCGGGTCGTGACACTATAATAGTATACTGTTGCAGTATAGATATATACTCCTACAGCATATTGTATACCATAGCGGTATACTATTGGGTAGTTGTGTTCTTCTTCGATTTTCAGCTGAAAATTTCGATCTCAATCGCCTCAAATCAGCTCCAAATACTATCAAATTTCAGTATAAATTTCCGGAACGTACTATAAGCAATATTTAATAGCACCCACTTTAAATCAAACAAGAAATCTTAAAAAATAAAATTGAGTTTCAAGCCCAACAATGGTGGATATTCAAATACACATAAAAATTTAGATCTGGGACGCTTACTTGAAAATACTATAAGCAATATTTTATAGCACCCACATCAAACCAAACAATACATCTTCAAAAATAATAATAATAATAATAATAATAATATCTTTTTGTGCTCTCCAGATTCATATATTATTTAATAAATATGATAGTATATTATTTTTAATTAGTATTATTATGATAAGATATAAAATATTTTAGGAAAATGTGGTGCACTTAAAAGATACAACAAAGGTGCATATGAATCTGAGACTATGAACTTTCATGCTAAGCAATGGCAAAGATAAGAATGGATAAAGCGGGTACAATAAATGTGCCGCATATGTATAAGATGTAATAGAATTATAGAAATGAACATGGGTAGATACGAGTAAATATTTTATCTTTTATGGATATATAGAATAATTTTCTCAAAAAAATTGTTTAATTTAGCCCACTGGCCGGCCTCGATCTAGCATGTGGGCTGACTAGGTCGGACCTATTACTCTTGATTTTATATGAGCTTAAAAAGCAAATATAGCACGGGCTAGCCAATTTTCGGACTGACCATTCAAAAATAGTCAGCATTTGCAAAGTCATTAAAATATAGCAATTATTTTGCGGCAACGCGGAAAGTTCCAGCATAATATACTGGAGATCGGTGCACCTGTGTATGAACTTCCAACATATTATGCTCGAACTCCAACACGCGAAAAGTTCCAGCATAATATACTGGAGATTGGAGCACTTGCGTATAAACATCCAACATATTATGCTGGACCAGCATATTATACTGAAACTCCAGTATTATATACTAGAGTTCCAATATACTTATGCTCAAACTCCAGTATAATATTATATTAGAGTATTTTTCAGATTTTGAGTAGTATTTTCCTTCAGATTTATCTTTAAATGAAAAGTGGCTAAATTTCGATTACTTTTGAAACTGTGGCTATTTTTGAATGATCACTTGTAAATCTGACTATTTTTAAATTTCTCCCGCTTAAAAACTCTGAGCATAATCCTACTCCAATACGAGTCGGGCTAGGCCGATCTCACGGGCAAGTCCATTTTGATGATTCCAGCTTGAATTATCAAAAAAAAAAAATACGACGTATCCCCCAATGAGACTTCTCTTAGTTGAGTGTTCTCCTAATTAGCGCTATTTAATAAATGGATTCTGCCTCTTTTCTCCTTCAATTCCTACTGTACCAAGCATACCATAATTTCAAATTTGGAGGCTTAAAATTCTTATTTGGGTTTGAAATTTGAAGTTAATGGTTAATACTGTTAAAATCGTCTGAGTTTTGATCATTTATACTTAAACTTCTAGTTTCCTGGAAACAACCTCTCTGTCCCTCGAGGTAGGGGTAAGGTCTGCGTACATATTACCCTCCCCAGATCTCACTTATGGGATTATACTGGGATGTTGTTGTTGTTGTTGTTGTTGTTGTTGTTGTTGTATACTTAAACTTCTAGTTTAAACACTAATTTGTGATTTACTTGAAACATCTCAAAACTCTATTGTTGGTTCTTAGAAACTATTGAAGAAGATAAAATGGGTCTTCTTGATTTGGTATTATTTGACTAATTTAGTGATTGATGATCATTTGTGTTGGCATTTGGAGACTCTGTTTTAAATTTAAGATCCTTTAGAGCAGGCTTGAGGTGGTTTGATTGAAATTGAACTTACAAATTCGAATAATATCAATCTAGCTAAAAGTTAAACTTACCCATACGCTAGAGTTGGGTCACGACCCTAGTTAAAAATATAGCTACTCATAATGGGTATAGAAGAAAACAAGGAAGAAACAATGATAAAACTCATATTCAAAGATTAAAAGATGAAAATCCAATGTTAAATCACCAAAATAAGCTAAAGTTGCCTAAAGCAGTAAGTAAAAACGGCTACAGCAAGTCCAAAATTCAAAACTTGACCTATTATTTATACAAAGTTAGAAATTTCGGACAAAATTGCCCTTTCGGGGGTTCTGCGGTCGCACAATTTCATGTGCGGTCTGCACTTCGCTTGGTTCTTGACAGGAGCTGGATCTGCGCCGCAGGTCCGCACAAATCTGAGTGCGGCCGCACAGGGCCTTTCTGCGGACCGAACAATTCTGAGTGTGACTGCGTGGTTGACTTCTACGGCTGCCTAATAATTATGTGGTCCTCATTTCTTTTAGGCTTGAAGTAGTGACTCTATGAACATTAGCTCTGATGTAGGTTCTTGGACTCTGAAAGACTTCCTTCACATTCTGCGGTCGCAGATGGAATTCTGCGGTCTGCACTTAAGCGTTTTTGCCTGATTTTTGTCCTTGAGTTGAGATCACTCATTCTTGAGTTTGATTTCATCTTTTTGGCTCATTTTCCAATACTCCTGCAATTAAGCATATTTCATCAGTTTTCGGGAATACAACTAAATATTTTTTGACTAAAACGAATGTAAAAAGGCGCTAATAAATAGTCAAAATCCCTACTTATCAACTCCCCCAATTGCTTGTCCTCAAGCAATTAAAGTAATTTTCACCTCCACAAGTTTAAGAGCTATTCCAACTAATTTAAGGTATATCAAACACACATCAATTGGGACCAACAATTTCCCACAATACTTCTAGGGCATTCTTGTCGATCACCCAAACTGGAGGTGAATATATTGCGGCAGAGCCAACTACTGTAAATTGATTCCCCATTGTTGAGAAATTAAATTGCGTAAATAAGGTATAATTAAATTAAATATTGTATACAGAAACTGTTGAATTCAATTGATAGAGAAACTTCTAGTGTAGAGGTAAAAGGGGTTTAGAATCACTTTGAGTCATAGGTTCAAATCTCAAATGTGTCATTTTTATATTTTTTCTGAATCCCTTTGCTAGAATTCAATATTTATTATACTATTTTAAGGGATAATTCAAGTTTTGCCTTGAAACACTAACTTCTCTTATAGTTTACGATGTTAAGCTTATTTCTCTTATCTTATCTTTTATAGTAGTTTCTTAAACCTATTTTTCGTTAATGCTAAAAATTATAATTTTATTAATATACACTTTTTAATATTAAACTCTTCTAAGTAATTAATTAATTTTATTAAAAAAACGTATTAGCAAATCCTTTAGGAGAATCTATATATATTAAAGCAATAAAGTTACAAAATATAATTAATATTATGGTTAAACCAAGTGGCAAGCTAATAAATGTCAATAGTATATGATAACTTTATTCTATATTTGACTAGTTTAGTTTTATATATATATATATATATATATATATATATATATATATACACACACACACACACACACACACACACACAGACCTTAACCCTACCCTGGGGTAGAGAGGCTGTTTGCAAATACACCCTCGTCATCCTTCCCTCCAAGAACTTCCCACCTTGCTCTTGGGGAGACTCGAACTCACAACCTCTTGGTTGGAAATGGAGGTTGCTTACCATTATACAAAGATAAAACTTATTTTTGTATAACATATTTCATGCATAAAGTACCAAAATCACACATTTTAGTTATTGAACGTTAAATATAATTAGTCAAATATCACAAAAACTAAGATCAAAATTCACGACAATAACGAAGGAATCAACCTACCTTTTTGTTTTGTCTTAATTTAACGTGAGCATTAGGAGTATTAGTTTTGAAAAAAAAAACGTTCCTTTCGACCACCTATAAAATAAACCCCCTTCGATATCACCCAGAAACAACAAAAAAAAAAAAAAAAGNTACACACACACACATACACACACACACACACAGAATTTGAATTAAAAGATAATTTTGAATTTATAGATATAGTTCTAAAATTTAAATTAAAAATAAAATTTTTCTTTTTTTTTTAATCATGTTATCATACTTAATTTGATTAATGATCATATGCAATCATGTTAGGAACAAACTACTTCGCCTCTAGCAAAATAAATAAATAAATAAGTAAATAATAAAAAATAAAACTATTCCATATAACTATAAAACTCTTTCACATTTAAAATCTTATAAGTATAGTTCTTTGAAATACTGTAGTTATTGAATAAAATGAAATTCTTTTAAAATAAATATAATATATAGTTATGTTTATCTAAATAACAAAAAAGAGCTTACAAAACAAAATAAAAGTTTACATACATATGCAATAAAGTAAACATACATGCTGAAGAGAAAAATATCACAAAATCAGTCAATATTAGAAAAAAAAGAAAGAAGAATAAGTTGTTTCTTTTTTCTTCTTGGAGAATATTTATTTGAAGAGTCAATTTGTATAAATGGACATCAAATAAATAACAAAACTTTGGCTATACAATTGCTATCATTAATTCAATCTAGCACATTCAAGGAATTGAAGGGTATAAGTTGAAACCCCTTCATTTATCTGTAGTCAAGCCAATATTGCAAGGATATAATATTTTTTTCGTTGAAGAATATTAGTTTTGAATCATTAGATTATCTGAAAGATTTTTTGTTTCAAACTCAACAAGAGATAAATTGGTTTCTCATTGATAGTTTCTATAGCGGCTTTTAAGTGTAGCAAAAAGTATATATAGAGAAAAAATTGGAATGACGTAAAATAATATTTTTTTAATTCAAAGATAATAAAAAGAAAAGATATTTTTGAACATTAATAGAGAGCTTTAAAATTATTACAATAGAAGTTATATCATGGATAAACTCAAAAAATCAAAATCTTATGGAATATGTACATAATATCCAGTCATATTTATTGCTTACTTTTTATAGCTAATATAAATAGATGATATACCGACAACATACGATTATACACATATTATATATGAATTATATATAAATTACACATTATTTAATTTTTAATTTAAGTGGTCGGGTGAGCCTTATTTAGGCTGATTAGATAAAGCCAAAAGAAAAATATGAAATAATTTCAACCAAAAATAAAAAATATAATTAAATTTCATATGTATGAATTTTTTTTATTAAAACTCATCCTTTTTTTAGTGAAATAAATTAATTTTTTATAACAAAAGAAATAATAACATAAAAAATAAGACAAAAGAAAATAAATATTGAAAAAAATGTTAAAAAGATCTAAAAACGAGAAATAAAAGATGATAACAAATTTCTTCTTATGTTTTATCTTTGTTGAGTATAAAAAATTTGAAAGTTAATATCATCTATTTCAAATATTTTTTTTCAACTCAAATACATAGATTATAAGCTAATGATATCTTCGAATATTTTTTTTTTATTTACATTATATGTCGTTTTAAAAAAATCATTATTACTAACAAACTGATATGATATTCGAATTTGAATTGGAATGCAACTTGAGTAGCTTGCTTTGAGGTTAAGCCAAGTATGGTGTCGAAAAATAAACTACTTGACAATTTTAAGGTAATATATGCGATGTTGTAATAATAATCAACTAATTTAATATTTAAATGATTCAAAGAACAAAATTTTTGTATATATAGGGTATTAAAAATTTAAATTCCGGGGCTAGAGATATCGATAAACTTAAAGTGGAGTCATACTGAAATAAATCCGACCAAAGAATTATTTAAATTTTTAGATAGTCGATTAAAGTGAATTTTATATTAAGGATAATATCTTCACTTGCATCATTACAAAGATAATCATTATTATAATATATATAAAGTTTTGGAAATTAAAATTTTAAAATAGAAATATTTTTTGAAAGATAAAATCATACCAAATAAGAGTTCAAGTCTTAGTACACGTCGTAATCAAAGAATCATTTATATCGCGTCAACCTTTTTGCCTTGCCATAAATATGAGTTATTATTTCACTTTGTGGCTAGTTTTATGTTCCAATGACACCTGTAAGAATTGTGCAAAAATAAAATTATCACTACTAGAATTGAGGAAATATTAGTCTTTTTTCATGTAGTGTTTCTTAATTAATATTTGACGATTATCTATAATTATTTAGAAGGTTTAAATATTACGGTTATTTACATATAATTCAAATAACTCAGATATTTAACATGGTTAATGTCAAATATCAAAATAGAGTAAAAAAAATTCACTAGCTAAAGAATTTTTTATATTTTTAGATAACCAACTAAAATGAGTTTTGAATTAAGAATAATATTTTTAATTATATTATTATAAAATAATATTATTAAAAAATAATATTTTGAAAACTGAAATTTTAAGAAAGAAATATTTTTTAAGAGATATCAACACACCAAATAAGAGTTCAAGTAGTAGTAAAAGAGTTAAGTCTTATTCAAAGAGTCATTCGTTGTCTCAACATTTAATTGTTTTGCCATAAATATGAATTATTATTTTACTTTCGGACTATTTTTAGAATCCAATGGTACCGGTTTAAAAAAATAAATAGAAAAAATAGTTAATTTTTTTTTATGTAGTTAATATGTAATAATACTAGTATCAAATTGAAGACAATATTTTGCTCATTTCGGAAAATAGAGGACTTTTGTGCCATTTGCTAATTTTCCAATAAATAAACCCTTTTAAAAGAGGCGATGGGGTTTGAGTGTTGTTCAGTGGGGGTACTGTGGCACACAGCAGAGGGAACTAAGGAAGCGGGAAAGCCATGGCCTTTTCTTCATTGCGTTCAACCTCTTCTTCTGTGTTGAACAGAGTCCGATTTTGTCAGCGCTCTTTCTCTGCCAAGCCCTCTTCTAATCGGGCAGTCAAAGACAAAGACAGAGAGAAAATGATGTCTGATTCCGACAGGGAAACGCCGGGGTACGATGTCCCAACTTCAGGAATCAGCCGACCACTTTCTGAGATACTCAAAGAGCTGAACAAGAAGGTCCCTGATTCCCTCATCAAGTTTCGCCACGAACCTAATGGCTTCTCCCTCAAATATATCCCCTGGTCAGTGGCCTTCTTTTTCTGTCTTATTTACGCTAGGTTCTTTTATTTTTACAGTGTTTATCGGAATCTGCTCTGCGCTCTACTAGTGTTTGTTTGATTTTGAGGGGAATTTTTTTGTTTGCTTGCGCTTACCTTATGCATTTATTAGTTGTATCGAACTTGCTTGGGGTTGGGGGTTATGGTTTTGGTTGAGGGTTATTGATGACATATCTTGCATAACTCAGCTCCAACATTTGCTTGAACTTGTCTAAATTCTGCGTTTTTGTTTCAAATTTAGTGATTTCTTTGATGGATATGTCTGGCAAAAGGTTTGTAATGTTTTCTTTTTTTATAACGGAGAAATCCCTGAGAGGATCAGTGGCACATGGTTTGGAGCTCGGCTGACAATGGGTCCACGGCTTTGCTCTTCTCCACTTAAATACCAAGTTTTTTTGTGGCCAGGTTCGAACATGATGTGCGCCTAACCAAAAATCATGTGTTGCCCTATTATCAAAGTTGGGGAACAAAACCTTGTAGGGTTATACTCACTTGAAAATTCTAGTTTGACTCTATTGATTGACAACTCGTCCTGTGTTTGTTTGCCTTAAGAGTACTTTGTTCAATAAAACCAGGAGCATTCACATCTACACCACTTTGCCTGTGATCATGTAGAGCCGCCCTTCAGTTAATAGGTACTCCCCGGGCGTCAACCAACTCCCTAGCATATCCTTCTTCCGCAGAGAACATCCAGAATAGATTCCTTGTCCTATAAATTAACTTTGATGCTCAACCAAATATTTTAGTCAGGCATTTTCTTGGCTAACCTAAATGGTAGATTGAAACATTTTTCTGTTCGATTACAAGCTGTATTTTTGTTACATTAATTAATGCAAAAGAGGACAATGAACCGGAGATAAATTTGTTTTTATGCAAAAGAGGACAATGAACCGGAGATAAATGTGTTTGATTTGTCAACTGCCTCCTCTAGTTTAGAGGAACTATCATAGTGCAGCTCCTGCTAAAAGGAGCTAAATTCAACTCTTATGAAAACATATGAGCTTCCAACCAAAACTTAAGGCAATGGGTGGAACAGCCCAAAACCTTTGTAGACCTCTTCGGAAGCCTTTGCACGATCCTTGTGGGACAATTAATAACTCGAAAATTCTTGTTTTTATTTTTCGAAAAAGTATACTCAATTCTTGTTTTTATTTTTCGAAAAAGTATACTCAATAATTCTTAGTCTTTCTTCACCTTTGAGTATGTTTTCACAAACATTAAACATATTATATAGAATAACTTTCAATTAGATTGTTCTATGTTCTTCGAAGCACTAGTCAACCGTTAATATGATCTGGCAGAGACTTGTTTGACATGCTAGTTAGCCATTTTAAGTGTGTTTGGCTTGGCAACAAATAATTTGCGAAGAAAGTTATCCTTAATGATGCCATTTTCATGCATTTGTCTACATTGAAATATGAATAACTTTTTTCCCAAGGAAAATATTTCCTCATAAAGGAGAAATGACTTGTGTTAAGGAAGGAACTTATTTTCCTTTGGGAACATCCCAAAATTTACTTTTTATCACTAACTTCAATCAACGCTTAGAAATTATTGTCAACTTCTTAAACTCAAAAATATCACCAAAATACTATCATTTTATCGTGTATAACTCTTTATTCGATTACTATATGTTAGTACATACTTCTATACTCAACCAAACAGGGGAAATGGACCTTAAAATGATTACCCAAATAAATCATTTTCTATGAAATACATTGTCCTTCATACCAAGTGCATCCAAAGCATCAAGTTGGGTGGTCAACTTTGTTTCACCAAGACTTCTGCTTGGTCAATTTCGTAGCTCAGTTGATTTTGAAATATGTGGACATAAGTGCATTTGTAATATTGTACAGCGGAGCATTTATTTACTTATTATATTGATGTGAGCCTTCAATCATTTCTGGATCTGACATGTTAACACTTTTCTGGAATAGTGTGTTCTATTGTTTCTTTTGCTTTTTACGATATTATTATTGTTCGGGTAGGAGTAAGGCCTGTGTACGTATTACCCTCCCCAAGACCCCCACTTTGTGGGACTATGATGGGTAGTTGTTGTTGTTGTTGTTGCTTTTTACGATATTAAGAAAATTGACTTACTTTTTGTGACTTGAAAATATTTGCAGGCATATTGTGAATAGGATTCTGAACTTACATGCTCCGGGTATGTCAAAGATCTTTCTGTTTTTTCCTTTTTCTGAGAATTAAACTTTTTAGAATTTAGTCAGCCAGTTGACAATCAAAATTTTTGACAAATCAGAATGGTCTGGTGAAGTTCGTAGCATCACTTACTCATCTGATGGCAAGTCAGTTTCAGTTGTTTACCGTGTAACACTATATGGGACTGATGCAGAGGTATTGCTGTCTTTGTTACTTATGCTTCACAAGTTGTTTCCATAATTAAGTTGTTTTTTGTATAGTCATAACTAGCTGCTGTATATATCATTTTTGTAGCCTTCTTCTGAGGCAAATCTGTGTGACCAATTAGTTTTTTCGATGCTGTTGTTTATGAGGTGCTGCCTTTTAATTTCAACAGACCTACCTAAAAAGCCGCAGATAGACCATGTAACAAACTTTAAAGCGAAAGGAGAGTTCAGTGATTCTCATAAAGTGCGTTCTGTTTTTAGGGACTTCATTCGATGTATTAGCAGAAAATTCTTTTCTTTTTCATTGAGTGGTGAATAAAATTTCTTTAGCTGACAATGTTTTTAAGGTTAAGCAAGAACCTAAAAAAGCCTCCTTAAATACAACAATGAAATCAATGATGTAATGCAATATCTCCAGAATGTTCGGAGCAGATTGCCTTCTTAAATATTCTTTTTGGTTTGAATCTAAGCTACTTTGGCTTTGTCCATTGCATAATAGCTAATGCCCGTGTAAGCATAGAATAGCTAATCTTACTTAACTACAAGAGTGCCCGGTGCTTATTATTTACTGCACTTTGTATCTCAGTGGCATGGCACCTTTTACTTTGTTGTGATGTCCCTTTAATTTCAACAGGCTTGTAGCTGATATCAAAATTGTGAATCTTTTTCTTGAATTCCTTTTCTTCGTCTATTGGGGTATGGATGATAACAGGTGACATGTTATCCCTGATGAAATACTTATAAGATGCCACTGCATGTAATAACTAGGAAAAAGCTCAACAAATAGATGCCTCAGTTCTGTACATTCAGCTGCTTGCTACCTAGTTTTCTAGCTTGCTTGTTTCATTTACATCAGAGTTTTTAGATTATCAAAGAAGATGATAGAGTATATGATTAAGTTTCTTTGCTCCATCTCTCTCTGTTTTGACTAGATATATCGGGAATCAACTGGCACTGCTTCAGTAGATGACCCAGGTTATGGGGATCCTGTGCAGAAGGCAGAGGGTATGGCATTTCGTCGAGCTTGTGCTCGTTTTGGGCTGGGACTTCATCTTTATCATGAGGACATGTCATAGACTGGGAGATCCAAGTTTCTTTTTGGCATCAGCAAAGATCCCAAGTTTCTTGGTGGTAATAGAGATTACCAAGGGGGCAACTGTAATTAACTCTGGTTCTTGATGCTCCATCGTATTGTAAGATTGCTGTATTATCTTGCTCCAAGCTGTCAAATTTTACCCATCAACTAATGACAGTTGGTATTAGTGTCTATATCTCTGACCTGTTAAGGTGGAGGTTTTGATATTTCCTGCCAATGTTTTAGGCCTAAGAAGCTTTGTTTGTTACAAGTTGAGGGCTGTAGGATCTTTTCTAGATCTTCATTTTGTAAAAGCCCAATGATGTTCTTTCAATGTTCATTTGGCCGTGGATAGTTGGTAGTTTACATTTTGTTCCTCCAACACAGTTTGCTTATCTTTCACTAATGCTAACATATTTCTCAAAATTAGGTTTCCCGGCTCAATTTGTCCATCCATTTGAGAATGACAACAACAACAAAATAGCAATTTAATTCATATTCTTCCCCAAAAGAACCCTCCAAAAGTGGCTAAGGAACTTTGAATCCCTGTCGCTCTAAACAACTTTGTGCTATATTGTGCAAAATTCAGTGTTGTGATACTTTGGTCGATGTAAACAATGATCTTGATGCATTCCTGGTAGCATTTTTGAATTGATTCTGCAGCGTATGATACTTCCAACTTTGATAACAAACCAAAAATATGTACTTCACAAAGAAGATCTAGAATTGAGATTTTAGGAGTTAGAAAGTAGTTTTACTTAGATGAATATGTTCATGTATCAAAAAGAAAGAAAGAAAAAGAACAATTGTTGACATTTTACTGGTACGTTAAGTCGATAATATAGCAATTACATTTGGAAATTGAACACTGGAAATACCATATTTTGTTACCCAATATATCTGACCTAAAACATCAAAAGGAAAATTGGGATGAAAAGTAAAGTACCAAACAAAAGAATACATAGTTCAGTGATTTAATTTCATATCTCCTTGTAGATTGTGAGACCTACATTTCAAATCCCAAAGTCTATGCAACTCCGAGAGGTTGTTTCGTCCTTCCGTGTTTATTAAGCACTATCAGAGCAGCATTAAACAGATGAAACTATCAATTACAGAAGCAGCATATGAATGATTTGCGAATAAATAATTTCCCAGATGACCGCAAAAGGTGCACAAAAAACTCATCCCTATAGGTCTTTTAGATTGATACAAGCGGAATGCTAAGCTATATACTCGACGAGAGAAAGAAGGCAAGGAACATGGTCATTACTTTCACTGAACTAGACCAAACTTGAATAGGAATTTCTTCTGATTACAATCCAGCATTTCACTCAGCGTACAGCTTATGTTCTTCTGCGTTACAAGTTTTTGCCTTGACTCTAATCTTTTCTTCAAGCTATGCCTAAAGTAGTCCGGATAATCAACAACTTCGTCAAGTCGCCTCCCCATAACATCTATCAGAAACTTAAGCCTTGGCTCTAAAGAGTTGTTAACACTCTTTATCAGAACAGGAGGATAGCAAGTGACCACAGCTGCAATCTGTCCAACTCCAAATCCCCGTGATGTCAAGTAAGATAGGTTCGGTTTCAGAATCTTGTTCGCATCTCTACACAAAACTTCAGGGTAATTAACTACCACTTTCTGGAGATCCATATCTGTTAAACCTAGTGATTTCAAAAACTCTGAAGTAGGACGTAGCCGCTTATCAACGCTATAACCCATAATATATGGATTCTTCACTATAACTTTACCAATACCTTCCTTTGATAGATGAAGACTGGAAAGAAATTCCACCATCTGTGAAAGCTTATGTCCTATGCTGTAGCTTATAATCCTTGGATTCAGCAGTATCATCTTACCCAGTTGTTTGTCCGTTATACCAAGCGCTTCAAAGAAAGCAAGGAGTGGACAGAGCTTCTCTTCCACACTGTGAGAGAGTATGTGCGGAAATTTAGTAATGGCAGAAGCAACCTCCTTTGGTTTCGAACCAAGTGTTTCAAGACAGTGAACCATTGGGACAAGTTTCTCATGCAAGCCTAGAATAAGGATTTTGGGACATTTCCGAACAACAGAAGGGAGTTTTCTCTCTTGGATGCCTATGCTTCTCAAGTAGTCCCAGTTTTCAGACGCCTTTTCCCTTTGCACGCCCTCGAGGCGCTTGCACTTTTGGAACATTTCATGAATGCTTTTATCATCAAAACCTCTATCTTTGAAGAACCACATAATGCCAGAACTATGGGTTGAAGTCTCCATATTTCCTGTGACATTATAAGCAAATTCCAAATGTGTTAGAACAGATTTATCAATAAATATCAAACACAGGAAGAACCTAGTGAAATCACAAACTAGAAGAAAATGCCAGATATTACGATGAAGACTGTAAGCCTGTAGGGAAGCAAAGTATTGACTGTTACTTTCAACTTATACACAGAGTGGAAACAAATAAACCATCTCCTAAATCAGCTGTATTGTTATTCCGTCCTCATTTTGCTATGTGAAAAATCAATAAATCATTTTTTCCCTATAGGGGTTGTAAGATTCTTCCTATCTCAACATTCAAATGATTCTTCCTATCTTCATCCTTAGATCAGCAGACATAGTATATCAATTAAGCTGGGGATCATGCTTCCGAAAGTAGTTGTTTACAAGATATTTCACCACACAGGTATTTTTCTGACTGAGAATATGAAAAGGAAGACAAAGACCCAGGAAATCATTAGAAATTAAGATAGAACAAATTAAGGACATGTTAAATACTTTAGTTTAAATACAAACATACACACACCAATAACCTATTTAACCAGGGGCGAATCCACCTTTTGCTAAGGGTGGTCCCTTCGCCGAAATATAACGAAAAATTACACTGTATATAAGAAAAATATTGATTTTAGATAGATAAATCATATATTGAACATCCTTTGTCGAATTTTTTTTTTACTTCTTTCAATTCTGAACACCCTTGGAAAAATTTCTGGCTTCGCCGCGGTATTTAACATACACCATTGGTGATTTACGAGAGAATCACCAATACCATTAGTATACTGATATAATAGTGTCATATTTACGAGAGAATCAAAATGGCACCACCAAAAATGACATAGAGTGAGATCAAAAGATTAAAAAGGGAAAGACAAAAAGAACAACAATACAAAAGGGTAAAAAAACTGAGCAAAATGACAGCAGAGAAGTCGCTTTCCAAATAAGAGAGAAGAACATAACATATTGGCTGGTGAATAAGAATTTGTGACTTGTGCAAAAACAGCAGCAAATAGGTGAATCAATTCGGAAATATGATGTAAAACTGATAGATAAGGAACCAGCATAGAATGTCTGTTATCTAATAAACAATGAATTTTATTTGGGTCATCAAAGTAATTGTCTTTATCATCCATTTCAATGTTCAAACTCAGCATAATTCTAGGTCACATTTTGTTCAGTGAAAAGGCTAAGCAATGGTAACATGGTACATTTTGGTGCCAAGTATCATACAAAACTGAACACAATTCTGAACCATGATACAAATAATTGAACACCAACTAATTAAATTACGGAACAAAATCCAGAAATTACACACATTTAAAATGTAATTAAGTTACTACACGTATTGTGCAGAAATTTAAGTCCAAATTCACGAATAAAAAGAAGCAAAGAGGAAACGACGAGAAAAGGAGCCACAGCTTTTGGGGGCGTTATCCACATTTAGGGCACAAACACAAGAAAAAACACAGCAGAAGGGAAAGGAGAGTAGGACCTGAAGAGCAAGAGGTAACACTTGCTTTTCTACTCTACTGGCACTTCACAACTAAGCGAGAGGATAAGCTCCTGTACCGATGAGGGCATTTTTACAACATAGGGGACAAACAAAATACACAAAAAAGCCCCTCCTCCACTTTAAATTTATATTCAAACCCCTTCAAGTTTCAAAATATGACACTTTAAGCCTATGCAGTCTTCAAAATAACCACACTTCCCTAATTTACCGTGGAATTATTTTGCTTGTTCTGTTTCTCCTAGAATAATGGTTCAATTAGAATTTAATTTTAGGCAGTGACAATAATAACAGTATACTCCAATTCCATTACCATTAGTTTCTTCTTTATCTTTGACAGGAATATCTGATATTATCAAGTTAAATATTCAATCAACACACCATAAGAGTGAGTTATATATGTCACAAATAACAATCATGGAAAATTTTGTTAACAAACATCTCGATGTCAATTAAATGTAGAGAAATTAAAGCCAGCTAAGCAACAACTACTAGCTAGAGTTTTATATATCAATCATATCATGTTATATTATAAGCATGAAAAATAAAAGTTGAATGTGAAACCAAAATGACTCTGCAATATTATTAGACTTTTATGCCCTTAAAAGTTATATTAATAACACCATCAATATTAATAACAAAAGTTAGTTTTGTAACATAAAATTTGACTTGGAATGATTAAAAATTTTGATTAAGGTACGTGTGTCTAAATTCTTCAGTTTACAAAGATAAGCTCTTTAATTCACTATGCTCAAAATACGAAGAATATGAAAAATTCAAAAAAAATAGTTCAATATGAACCAACTGACGGTATATGAATGGTCAGTCGTCATTGTTATATTTAATGATGCATTAAAAAAAAATCTCTAACTTAAGGATTGCAAGTAGATAAATAGGGTTTGAAGTTGGGACATCTTCAAGTTCTTCCTGTTTATATACATATATATAGTTCCACAAAAAACTAAATAAAAAAAGCTTCTAACATTTTTTAACTAAATCTGAAGGTAAGATTTAGATATGAAAGAAAGAATATTAAAAAATATTAGAAGTCCCAACTCCAATTGAAATGGCAAAAGGATCAGGATATTGTCAGTCTTCGCAGTTTTGCTAAAGGCTTTTGATACTTATTGTCTCTCTTTTTTATTCAGGTATATATGTTATATAAATGGTGTACAATTAAGGGATAGTTTGATGTTGATCTTATCAAATTGACGAGAAAGATGAATGAAGTTATTTCTTAAAAGTGAATTGAGTAAATTAAGTGAATGCGTCTCAATTTCATGCATTTCTTTACTGTCATATCTTTAAGCAAGATGGCATGCAAAAGTTGCATTAGGGGTAAGATGCCTTTTGATATATGAGGAAACTAAGAAAATGAGTACATGGGTATTCTTTCCTCAAGAGTAATATTGGAGCAAAAAATAAGCATGAAGCACACCATTTTGTGTTTGAAATATATGGATAATTTCAAACTTCTTGGGACCAAAAAGCAGTCGGAGACATATAAAATACATAGTCAAAGATGTATGCTTGTGGTATTGTTTGGAACTTTGGTACTTTTATATTTCAAACCAATTGAATGTCTTAGTTGGCGCATAGAAGAAGTTATTGATTGGCATAAACACTCTGTAACAGCGACCAACTTGACGGAGTTATGTTGTTGGTACTTTATAGTGTGTTTTTAATTGTTTATAGGAAATGAAATAAATAAATCCATGGATAAGTGTATAGCCATTTGATCAATGCGTAATTACATTATGTTAAAATTGTAAGTTTGATTGAGACTCTCCCTTTTGAAAACTGTGTAAACCCTCCATACTTTGTCTAAGCCGAAAACGGTATATGCTCTTTGCAATAAGATAATTTCAATGAGGTAAATTAATTTTATCTACCTTACGAAGAAGAAAACACTTAGGTTCAAAAAAGGCTACTTTTGACATGCACCTTTTCATAATGTGAATAAATTTATAGTGACATATAATCAAATAGTTACCGTGTCTTACTTCTAATCCAGAGATTTGATTATTAAAATACGAAGGTAGAAATTAGTAGATCCCGTTTCACTTTTGATTTTTACATACTACCTTCGTTCACTTTTACTTGGCACATTTTGATTTTTTATGCTTCTTAAAAAATAATAAATAAAGTGCATGATTTATCATGATACTCGTATTAATTGATGCATATTTTACTATTGAATTTGAGAAAATAATTTAAAATGAGTAATAAATAATGTTGGTATAACAGGGAATTTTTTTTTATCTTCTCTTGATATACGTAAAGTTTAAAAATAAAAATAAATTTTTAATAAACATGACAAGTAAAAGTGATCGGAGGGAATAGAAGTTAGGGAGAAAATCTCTATTTTGATTATACATAAAAGTTAGGGCAACAGAGACTAGTCATATCATATTATATTATAAGTATGAAGACTAAAGTAGAAGGTTGAAAGACTAAAATAACCTTATAAAATTAAAAGACTATATTACCCTTCAGTAAAATCAATTGAAGAATTTGAATAGTTCCATAAAATAATTAAACAGATAGTAGCTCAACTAATAAATACATAAACGGAAAGCTCAAGCCTCCGGGAAAGAGTTATAAAAAGGATGTTCTACTCTGTCCTTAGAGACTTTGATGTCTGAAATGCTTTTTAAAATTTCCTTATGGGTTCTGTCCTTTCTTTTTGTAGCCAAAAGAAAGAAATAGTAAGAGATGAGCATCAGATTCAACTTCCACTACCCTCTCGCTAGCCTGAGAAGTTCAGCACAATATTAATTGTAAGGCTACAATATCTATTTACCACAACCAATGAACATTTGAATATGTTTTATTATTTTTGCGCATAACGTTTTAGTTTTATCATTCACATATTATTCTTGTACTTCTTATTAGTTGTTTCTACTTTATGTAAGGAAAATATTGAGATATCTTTTTCTTTTAAGGAAGTTGTTTCTACTTCTTATTAGTTGTTTCTATCGCAGGAAGGATGCGTTTTTTGAGCAAAAGAATTTTGAGATCTAGAAATAGTCTGCCATGAAGATATTTAAGAAGGTAAAAAAAAAAAAAAAAAATCCCAACAATAATTGACGAGTAAAACAAATTAAAAAGAATGTTAATAATTTTACCATAAATGACAAATTAGAAATACAAATTTATAATTTAAAAAAATGTGATCAAAAAATTTCTACAAGTTTATTTAATAAATATATGACACATTGTTCCAATTTGCTTTTCATTAACGTTGAGATTTTTTGCTTTATAATGGCGGTGATTTTGTAAAATTGGCGTTAATGTTCTTTTATAAACTGTATGATAGTTATAAACAATTAAGTAAAAGCTGGAATTGCTAACAACAATAAAGAATAAAAAGGTTGGGGAAGAAGATAAAATAGCAATCTTTAAATGGCTGGTTATCTTCTCGCGAGTCGTTAGATTAATACTAATAAACACATGATAAGAAAATCAAGAAGTTAAAAGAACATATTATTTATTCGTGCTACCGCTTTTTTGATTTTTTATGTTCAAACCTGAGATTACGACCAATATTATTATTTTCATACGCACTAAATGAGAGAATATGAGACACTAATGACAAACAAAATGGAATGAAAGACGGTCTAACTTCATCTCCTTAACCCCCCACCCCCTCCCCCCACTTCTTCACATAATGAGAGTTTGTAATTTTTTCAATTTTTTTTTTTTGTGTATTTATAAACAATTAAAAGGCCATAATTGCATTCTTACAATAAACCTAAAATTTTAATTGTACTAACGATACATATCATATATTAAATACATGCATTAAAAACATTATTTATAAAAAATATTAAATGAGATACAAATTACCAATAACGTTTTTGCACTCCATAAAATAATAATACTATCCAGGTATATGTCACACCGATTAAGAAAATTATTTTGCATTAAATTATAAGAATTATTTGACTAATTCTTTACCACTCTTCAGGCATGAAAAGTCTTTTAAAAATTTATACTACTCGGTTAGTCAACCAACTGAGCTACTAATTTTTTTAATTATTCTTCTGGTCTTAAAATAACACTTATTTTAGACCAAATTTGAAAGGTTTAAAACTTAAATTTGTACCGGATTAGGTAATATATGCCGCTAATAAATTATTATTATTTTTTACTACAAGTTATGTAATGATTGATATGGTTAGCACGTGCAACGCACGTGTCACGACCCAATTTCCAAACCCGGTCGGGATGGCACCTCTCGTGAAGACAAGGCCAGCCAACTAACCCAAATTGTCTCTTTAACAATTATTAAACATGAATGAATAGATAAATACAGCTCAACGACAATAATAACCAGTATTTACAACCCAACAAAACCCGACCGGGGTGTTACAAGTCACGAGCATCTAAAGAAAACCTGGACACAACTACAGGGCCGGTAATATACAAGAAACAAATTCCGAAATTCTAAAGACAACGTCCGGTGCTGCAAACGCTGGCGGTCACCTTGCTCAGTTTCAATAGTAATACCTTCAATCAGCTAATAACCCGCTACCGGGTGAACAATACCTGCAACTGCACGCGAGGTGAAGGGAGTAAAGTGAGTACTCCAACTCAGTGAGTAATAAAAGTAAATAATAACTGAGCAGCAAGAAATCATGTAAAGCAACCATCATGTTGTATAGAAGCCGGGTACAATTTTATGAGAAAACAGTAAAATCTGTGAAATCTTTAGAAATACCTTGGCTTAGTTCAAGTCTCTTTTGAAAGTGATCTTTTCAATAATTACGAAAATAATTTCGAACAGTTAGTGCTGATAAGCACAGAAAAATTCGCCCCTCGGGCATAATTACCACAGTATAACAGGTAAAAATACAAGTAAATATGCAAGATGAGCGCATCGAAGTTCGCCCCTCGGGAAATATCTCAAAAATAGTTCTGGCCCCTCGGGCATAATTTATGTTCCTGGTCAGTCATTGTTACCTGACCGGCCAGTCATTGTAACCTGACCAAAAACGCGTGTTACAGTGCCATTGTTACCACTGGTCAGTCATTGTTACCTGACTGGTCAGTCATTGTTACCTGACCAAAATGCGTATAACAGTGACATTGTTACCACTGTCTAAAATTTGTTCGTTCTAGATGGGTACCCGCGCTCACTGTGGGTGTGCAGACTCCGGAGGGGCTCCTACAGCCCAAGCGCTATCAATAAGGCCTGAAAGCCTGAACATGTCAATATGAGGCCTGAAAGCCTTCTCACAATACACATGAGGCCTGATAGCCTCCTCACAATACACTCGAGGCCTGAAAGCTTCCTCACAATACACTCGAGGCCTGAAAGCCTCCTCACAATACACTCGAGGCCTGAAAGCCTCATCACAATATACTCGAGGCCTGAAAGACTCCTCACAATACACTCGAGGCCTGGAAGCCTCCTCACATCACTCAACATATCCTCACATATGGCCCTCGGCCTTAATCAGTCCAAAAATAATCATAAGCCCCTCGGGCATTAGTAAAACAATAATGCTCAGCTCAAACAATGGTTCCATATCAGTAAAAACTCAAGGTTGAGTAAAAATATGGCTGAGTTCATGAAACAGTGTAATTCAAATGGACTGAGTTCAAATAATATTTCAAATAGTGAAGAAAACAGTGATGATACCTCACAAGGAGTTCAAACAGTCGGCAATAAGCCCCAAGTATGGCAATAGGCCCCAAGTATGGCAATAGGCCCAAGTCATAGTGAAATACGCAGTAAAATTAACAACCGGGACGGACCAAGTCACAATACCCAACGGTGCTCTAACCCACGCTCTCCATCCGACGTGCAAGTCACCTCAATATAGCACTATGGGTGCAAATCTGGGGGTTCAAACCCTCAGGATATCATTTACAAGTATTACTCACCTCGAACCGATGAAATCTCTAGCCCGCGACGCCTTTGCCCCTCAAACCGGCCTCCACGCGCGTCGAATCTATCCAAAAACAGAGCGGATTCATCACAATATCCTAAGGGAACAATATCCAATCGAAAAATAGCAAAAATCTGGAAACTAGCAAAACCCAATCCCCGGTCCCACTTCTCGAAAAATTACAAAATCACATTACCGAATTCCTCATCTCGCCACGAGTTCATACATACCAAGAACTCCCAAATCCGAGCTCAAATGGCCTATCAAATCCCAATTTGAAATATCAAAAACTCAAGCCCTATTCCATCAATTTTTAGGCTTAATTCCATGAATTCCTAGGTTAATTTCACATAATAATTATGTTTTTAACTCAAAAATCTTACCTCCAATTAACTCCAGTCGAAACCCTCTTCATTTGCTTCCAAAAAGCTCTCAAGATGCTCAACAATGGTGGAAAATAATACCTAGCTTGCGGAGGAAATATTTAATAATCAGCCCAGCATTTTCGCTTATGCGGTCCCCATCTCGTTTCTGCGGGACCGCTTTAGTGCCCTTCTTTCCGCTTCTGCGGAAACCCCACTCTTGAACCCAATCGCTTCTGCAGTCACAACATCGCAGAAGCGTTCCGCTTCTGCGGAACCAGGCGCCCAGGCCTCCTCACCGCTTCTACGGTCGTTCCATCGCTTAAGCGGCCTCGCTTCTGCGGTCCAAATTCCGCAGAAGCGGAAATACCAGAAGCAGCAACACTTTTCCCTTTCCACAAGTTTAAAACTTCTCGTTAGCCATCCGAAATCACCCCGAGGCCCCCTGGACCTCAACCAAAAGCACCAACATATTCCATAACGTCATTCAAACTTGTTCCAATCATCAAAACACATCAAACAACGCTAAAACCATCAAATCACATCGGATTCAAGCCTAAGTTTCTTCAAAAACTTTCAAAATGCACTTTCGATCAAAAACCCAACCAAACGACGTCCGAATGACCTGAAATTTTGCACACACATCACAAATCGCATCTCGAAGCTACATCAACTCTCGAAACTCCATTCCGACCCTCGGATCAAAATCTCACCTATCAATCGGAATTCGCCAAAATACTAATTTCGCCAATTCAAGCCTAATTCTACACCGGGCCTCCAAAATCAATTTCGATCACGCTCCTAAGTCACAAATCATCCCCCGAAGCTAACCAAATTACCGAAAATCACATCTGAGCCCTCTAACTCAATAGTCAACATTCGGTCGACTTTTCCAACTTAAGCTTTCCTTAAAGAGACTAAGTGTCTCATTTCTTATCAAAACCAATCCAAATCAACTCTAACACACCACATACCGATAACGAAACATGATGAAGCATGAAATGAGAAAAATGGAGCAATAACACATGAGACGACGGGTCAGTTCGTCACATCACGTGTCCAGAAACTAGTCTATATTATATTAAAAGCACGAAGTCCCTTAGTGAAATGTTGTTCGACGTTTTTACCCTTTAAAGAATAAAGTTCACATTGGATAATATAGTAATTTAAGTATTTCATTAATATTAAGAAATATTCGTTTAATTAATTTAGTTAGTCCCCTGATTTTAACAATCTAGGAAGGTTCATCAAATTATTTGGTAAATTTTGCTTGAATTATTTGTAATAAATATTTTGCCTTAATATTTGGTAAAAAAATTCTTGGCGTTTCTAATACTAGGAAAGTTAATAATTTTTTTTCCTAAATAAACTTTCGCTACTTCAACTCTCATTAAATGACTTTATTTCGCTACTTTGTTCAATCTCTATTAAACTTCTTTAAACTCCCTTTATTCTTTAGAGTAGTAAATGACTTATTTTGTAATTAAAAGTTTGCCTAAATTATTTGGTAAATTTTTCTTACACCAGAAAAATAAATAAATGTTTTTTCCTAAATTTTACTATTTAGTTCAAATCTCATTAAATGACTTTATTTGCTTTTAAATTGTCTAAACTAGCAAATGTTGTAGTATTAGATTCTCCACGAGCACATGTAACTTTTATTTTGGTCGAAGTCTTTACTATTTGATAAATTTTTCTTGTCCATTTGACCTACACACAAATTTACTTCTATATAAATCCGTTCATATGTTAAATTATATAAAAAATACTTCTATAAAAGAAGCTAACAATGTCACAATTTAATCGTCAAACTTCGCCCTATTCTAACACCATAATTTTCAGGCTTATTTTTTTAACTAATATCAACATTTTGTGCTACTTCGCATTTTTCATGCACGAGTTTTTAGTGTTGCATCGAGAAGTTATCTTTAGTGTTGTTAGAACATTGATTATGATATCAAAATAATTTGTATTGCGGTATTTTTAGGCGAACATTTCAAGATTAATGTATGTAACCGATCATCTTGGAGCTTAGGTTTCAACAATATTTTTAACTTCTTTAGTCCCTTTTTAACAGTCTTCCGTTAACATATAATTTTTATATTATTTTTTATTTTATATTTTGGATTTGGCTAATTTCACATCTCACGTAATTTACAAATTTAATACATGTTTGAACAATTGCAATTCATCATAGAAAAATATTTAGACATTCAATCTAAGTCTTATTACTTACATATTATTATTTTTAAATAAAATTGAACGTTCCTCAAAGTTTTACGACGAATTGAAAAATGTGGCTATGAGTATCGTCAATAGTTAGCTTTATTAAAGCATCTATTTGTTAAATCTGTGTGAATAAAGAAAGAAAGTCCCACGTGTAGAAATTTTATGAAAAGAATTTTTGGTAGAATGCTTATGGTCTAAGATTAGATGTCCAAGATGTTTAATATAGTTATTTTGATGTCGGAATTATTCTTATGAAGAGTGTGTTAAAGAAAAATCATCTAGGGCTGAAGTGTTTAGAACGACCATGACTGTTGCGGTGTATTATGTTTGGTGCAAGAGAAATTAAAGAGTATTCAAAAATACAAAGAATGACTTTTACTTCGTCATAAAGCTAATTGTTCAAAAGGTGCATTGCAGAGGGGTTTTGAAGTGAAAGCTTGTCAATTAATTGAAAATGCTCAATTTCTATCCTATTTAACTTCTTCATATCTTAGCAGCATGTAATGTTGGGTGTTGTTGATGTTTTCTACTAACACCAAGGCTTGATGGCCACTAATTAGTTGTCACGACCCCAACCCCGGTCGTGATGACGCCTAACACACTGCCAGGCAAGCCCGACCATATACAGCGTTTACCCAAATTCTTACTCAGATTCTAGATAATAGATTCTACTAAGTCACCACATTCAAGTTCCCATTTTTATAATAAAGCCTACGAAAATTCAATTAAAATAACACAACATAGCCCAATAGAATCCAGTGTAGCGAACGCGAGCCTCTAATACAGAATATTCACCTAATACAAGTCTGTCTAGGATAAAATACGGAACAAAAGGATAGAGATAGAAGGGAGAGATCAAGGCTGCGAACGCCATGCAGCTACCTCGATGCTCCCGGATGCTACTGCGCTGCTAAACAAATCCTCACTCAACCTATGGGGTACCTGAATCTGCACGCAAGATGCAGGGAGTAATGTGAGTACTCCGACCCAGTGAGTAATAAACATAAATAAAGGCCGAGAATAAGAAAACCTGAAATAACACAAAGTAAACTACAACTGGCAGTCCAGAACATTTAATAGTAAAGCGACAAGCCGATGAAATTCGAGTACAGATACTAGAGCATGCATAATAGATGAAGGAAAAAATACATGAATGCAATGCAATGCATATAATGGTACACTCTGGTACCCACTGCGGCGGGTAGCCCGAGCCATCCATATATTTATCGTCGACGGCGCTCACTGGGGGTGTGTACAGACTCCGGAGGGGCTCCTACAGTCCAAGCACAAATAATCAAGCCATCTCGTGGCACCAACCAGGCTCTCGGACTCAATATCAGTATAATACCGTTGTGGCGAGTAGCCCGATCCATGCTCAGTCCAGAAATTCACATAAGCCTCTCGGACAATATTAAAATAATAAGTTCTCAGCTCAAAATGTCAGTAAAACAGTGTTCTAGTTTTCAAGTCTTAGAAAAATGGCTGAGTAATTCAAAATAGTATTTAAACTTAGGACTGAAATCATTTAACAAGTCAAATAATGTACAAACAGTGATAGTAGTCCCTGAAGGATTCAAATAATCGGCACAAAATCCAAATATGACAATTTAATCCAAGTAGGATGATTTTCAAACAAGTCTCAATAGAAAACACTGTATAAACATCACTCGGGATGGACCAAGTCACAATCCCCAAACACAAACGACCTCGCACTCGTCATGGAGCGCGTGTCTCGCCTCAATATAACGTTACAATGTGAAATTTCGGGGTTTCAAACCCTCAGGACGTCATTTACATCTATTACTCACCTCAAGCCAGCCAAAAGTCTAGCTCGCTATGCTTTTTTCCCTCGAATCGACCTCCTCGTGCGTCGAATCTGATCAAAATCACAAGGAATACGTTACAATTGGCTAAGGGAACATAACCCAATCGAAAATACTCGAAAAATATCGAAAATCACGAAATTGGCAAAACCCGAGCCCCGGGCCCACTTCTCGAAAAATTATAAAATACACATCACCGGATTCCTCATCTTGCCACAAGTCCATACATGTCAAATTTACCAAAATCGGAGTCCATTTGGCCCTCCAAATTCCAATTTAAATTACCAAATTCCCAAGCCCTAGATTTACCCCCTTTTGATGAATTTCAACCAATTTTCATGTTAAATCTACCATTATTTCATGTATTTAGGCCAAGGAACTTACCTCCAATCACACTCAATCGAAATCTCCCTTCAATTCCGTTAAAGAGCTCTCAAGCTAGCTTAAGAATGGTGAAAATAATACCTAGCTCGCGGAGGAAATATTTATAATCCAGCCCAGCACTTTCGCTTTTGCGGTCCCCTTCCCGCTTCCGCGTCTTTTCTTCTGCTTCTGCGTAAATTCAAATAGAGGCCAGGACCGCTTCTGCGGTCCTCAAGTCGCTTCTGTGACACCGCTCATGCGCATTTCCTTCCGCTTCTGCGAAAATAGGCCAAATCCCAGGCCTTCGCATCTGCGGATCCACCATCGCTTCTGCGTGACCGCACCTGTGGTCCCATAACCGCAGGTACGAAAACACCAGATACCAGCAAAAAATTTGAGATCTCAAATTCTAAATTTTATTCCGTTAGCCATCCGAAATCAATCCGAGGCCCCTGGGACCTCAACCAAAAATACCAACACATCCCAAACCATCATTCAAACTTGTTCCAATCATCAAAACACATCAAACAACGTTAAAACCATCAAATTACATCGGATTCAAGCCTAAGTTCTTTAAAAACTTCCGAAATACGCATTTGATCAAAAATCCGACCAAAACACCTCCGAATGACCTGAAATTTTGCACACACATCCAAAATCACCTAACGAAGCTACTGCAACTCTCAGAATTCCATTTCTACCCTCGGATGAAAATCTCACCTATCAACCGGAATTCACCAAAATACTTCAATCCTAATTCTACACCGGGCCTCCAAAGTCAATTCCGATCACGCTCCTAAGTCACAAATCATCCTCCGAAGCTAACCGAATCACCGAAAATCACATCCGATCCCTCTAACTCAATAGTCAACATCCGGTTGAATTTTCCAAACCAAACCTTCCTTAAAGAGACTAAGGGTCTCATTTCCTACCAAAACCAATTCAATTCAACTCTAATACATCAAATGCCGATAATGAGACATGAAGAAGCATAAAATGGGGAAAATGCGGCGGTAACTCACGTGACGATGGGTTGGATAGTTACATCCTCCCCAACTTAAACAAACGCTCATCCTCGAGCGGGTCAAGAAACATACCTCAAGTCTCAAATAGGTGAGGATATCTGCTCTGCATTGTGACGACCCAAAGGGCCATCACCTGTTTTCTCTCTTTTCTGTGCTTCCGAGGCCTTGAAAAACTCTCCTTTAATTGCCTCAATTTGCATGTGCAGTTCAGGCGTGTAGCCGGAATGATTATATGTTAAATTCTGTGAAATATTTTCAAAATATGGCCTTAAATTGATTAAAGTTGACTTCGGTCAACATTTTTGGTAAACGGACCCGGACCCATGATTCGACGGTCCCGGAGGGTCCGTAGAATAATATGGGACTCGGGCATGTGCCCGGAGTGGAAATTCGAGGTCTAGAGCCCGAGAAAAGAATTTTTCTGTAAAATTGTTTTTCTGAAATTAATAAGGAAAATGGAAAGGAAAATTGATTGAAAGACTATGGTATCGGGCTCGTATTTTAGTTCCGACACCTGGAACAAGTCTTAAATATGTGTTAAGCATTTTCTGTAAAGTTTGGTCGAAATCGGACGTCGTTTGACGTGTTTCAGACCTAAATAACTAAAATTTGAAGTTTATGAAGTTAGAATGAAAAATGATGATTTTGAGGTTTGATTCATTGATTTTGATGTTATTATGGCAATTTGATCGCTTGGTTAAGTCCGTATGAGGTTGTTGAGTTAGTGTGTGTGTATGGTTAGGAGCCCCGAGGGCTCGGGAGTGATTCGGAGGTGGTACGAGGTATTTTTGGCCATAGAGAAATTGCAGAAACTTCAGTTATGGTATTCTAGTATGTTGTTCTATGCGATCGCATAGGAGCTCCGCGATCGCATAGTGTAAGTCTCAGTTGCCCAAATTTTGTTCTATGCGATCGCATAGATTGATCCGTGATCGCATAGCTTGGCCCTGTCTCTTCAATGCGATCACATTCCTCCTACGCGATCGCATAGCATTAGGCCCCACCAGAAATTTCGATTCCCATTTCTTCTATGCGTTCACATGACCACTCATGCGATCGCAATGGTCAACTTTCCCTTCCCCTATGCGATCGCAAGCCTCCTTCAGCGATCGCATAGAGTAAATACGGCCAGTGATTTTTTTTAAATGTTTAAAACAGAATAGTTTCGGGACTTAGGCATTTTTCTCACGAACTCCCTTCTCCTTCAAGCCTTAGGACCCCATTGAAGCCTTCCTTCTTCAAGGTCACTTGGGTAAGTAATTCCCCACTTAACTCCTTCGTTTTTCTTCATTAATTAGTGAATTCCTATGCCTAAAAATATGAAATCAAAGTAGAAAGTAGGGGTTTTGGGTAGAGTTAGGGTTTTGAGAATTTTGGGTGATTCAACCTCAATTTGGGATCGAATCTTAAAACAAATTATATATTTGAACTCGTTGGGTTATGGGTGATTGGGTTTTGGTCCGAGCCTTGTGTTTGGACCATGAGGGCCCGGTGTCAAATTTTGGTATCTTTGGAAGAATGCTAGGAAATTCATATCTAGGCTATGAGATGTTACCATTGAGTCTTTATTGATATTATTGAATTAATTATGCCTAGATATCATTGTTTCGGAGTCAGATTGTAGAGGAAAGGCGGTATTTGAGGATTGATTGCTATTCCTTGGATCGAGGTAAGTGTTTGATCTAACTTTGGCTTGAGGGAATAGGATTAAAGTATTATTTTCTAATTGCTAAATGTTGAGTATGGTGTATAGGCATGGTGACGAGTATCTATACACCGGTATCTAGCATGACCGTGAGTCCTTATTTGTGCTTATTTGGGATTCGGTAGTGACTCTTCCTTGTTAATTGGCGGTTTCTATATGATATGTAGAGAATGAGAAGGAAATATGATTTGTAAACACCTTGGAGCGTTGGCTCGATTTTTGACTTGATTATAAAGTAAGAAATGAACGTAATAGAAAGAGATGTGATGATTACTCCCTTGCTGGGATGTTTTGAGTATATTGATTATCTCCCTTGCCGGGATGTTTGAACATATTGTTGTTGCTCCCTTGCCGGGATTTAGATGTTTTGCTTTGCTCTCCCTTGCTGGGATATTTAATGTTGTTTGTCTATCCCCTCGCCCCATTTGGTTGTGCTTGTTGTTTGGGTGAGGAAGAGTGATTATGCACGAAGGGTCATTCCGTGCCATGTTTTGATTATTATTGTACGAAGGAATATTCCGTGCCATGTTTTGATTATTATTGCACGAAGGAACATTCCGTGCCATGTTTTGATTATATTTGCACGAAGGATCATTTTGTGCCATGTTTTGATTATTATTGCACGAAGGAACATTCCGTGCCATGTTGTGATTATTATTTGATGAAGGAACATTCTGTGCCATATTTTGATTATATTTGCACGAAGGATCATTCTGTGTCACGTTTTGATTATTATTGCACGAAGGAACATTTCGTGCCATATTGTGATTATTATTGCATGAAGGAACATTCCGTGCCATGTTGTGATTATTAGTGCACGAAGGAACATTCCGTGCCATATTTTGATTATTATTGCACGAAGGAACATTCCGTGCCATGTTTTGATTATTATTGCACGAAGGAACATTCCGTGCCATGTTGTGATTATTATTGTACGAAGGAACATTCCGTGCCATGTTGTGATTATTAGTGCACGGAGGAACATTCTGTGCCATGTTTTGATTATTATTGCACGAAGGAACATTCCGTGCCATGTTGTGATTATTTTTGCACGAAGGAACATTCCGTGCCATGTTTTGATTATGAATGCACGAAGGGACATTCCATGCCATGTTTTGATTATTAATGCACGAAGGGACATTCCGTTCCATATTTGATTTATTATTCTCATTGACATTGTAGTTGTACCGTTTCATTCCTTATTTATTGACCTTGTATTCTAAACTGCTACAGCCCCTACAACATGCTCCCCTCCCCCTTGACTTGTAAAATTTCTGTATTCGCTTCTATTGCGTATATGTATATATTTGAACTGCACAGGTTGTTTGGTAGTCCGTTCTAGATCGTCACTACTTCGTCGGGGTTAGGCCAGGCACTTACCAGCTCATGGGGTCGGTTGTGCTGATGCTACACTCTGTGCATCTTTTTGCATAGATCCAGGTGTTGGAGTAGCATTTGAGTAGCAGTAGCATTCTGGGAGCGAGTTTCCAGTCCAGGGACATTCGAGGTAGCCTTGCTGACGTCTGCAGGCCCGGAGTCCTTTCTATTTTATTCATTTTGTTATTGTTGTACGGTAGCAGACAATTTTACGTTTCATTCAAACCTTGTATTTAGTATTCTCTAGACATTTGTGAGTATTGTGACACCAGTCTTGGGTAGAGGATTGTTAAACTTCCGCATTTCTTTTAGTGAATTTTTTTTAGACTTTTGCTTTATTGTTAAACACTTTATTATTGTTAATACAGTCGATGTTCGCTAAAAGAGGTAATTGATAATGGGCTTGCCTAGCTCCTATTAGTAGCGCCCGAGGGTGGGAAATCCGCGTTGTGACAAGTTGGTATCAGAGCTCTAGGTTACATAGGTCTCGCTACTCACGGACAAACTTGGTAGAGTCTGAAGGATCGGTATGGAGACGTCTGTATTTATCCTCTAGAGGCTACAGAGTTAGGAAAGTTTCACATTTGTTCTTTCTTGTCGTGTGGTTCTATTTTTCAAGTACCAATTGAATTTCTACTTTGTTCCTCCGCAGATGGCGAGAACACGTGCTTTCTCTTCTACTGCGCAACAGTCCGAGCCCCCAGCAACAACTCCAGTAGTGGATCCTCAGGTTGATTTGAAGGAGGAGGTTCCAGCCCCAGCAGTCTTGGTGGGCCCAACTCAAGTCCCAGAGGGGTTCATTGCCATCCCAGTTCTTCAGGACGCTCTAGTCCGATTGGTAGGCTTCGTGGAGCGTGTCATTCAAGCGGGTTTGCTTCCAGGGGTTCAGCCAGCGGTGGCAGATCAGCCGGGTACAGTGGCTCAGGCCGGGAGTGAGATCGCTTTTCAGGAGGCGGTCAATGTGGGCCGTAGAGTAGAGATGGCTCTGCCACAGGGAGGTGGTCATGGGTCGGATAAGAGGCCCCGTCATGCAGGCAGATTTAGTGGTACCTCGTCAGGAGGTAGAGGTTCTTACGGTAGAGTCCATCCTCCCAGGCCTTTTCAGCCAGCTATCCAGGTCACTTATGGCACTTCAGGTGACCGTACAGGTCGACAGGGTCAGCCTCAGTTCCCTCAGCTGCAACGTTCGTGTAGATATTATGAGTGTGGTGAGTATGGTCACAACATGAGGGTTTGTCCGAGGTTAAGGGGTGCTCAGCCGCA